>PVJC01015890.1:0-34437 GCA_004026665.1 Murina feae
CCCCCCCAATCTCATTGGAAACAAAAGTACAAAATTGAGGTTCTTCATGGATAGGAAGTCTGGGCTAAAAGTCTCTCCTGGCCACGGATTGTCCCACCTTCCTCTGCACTAGTCACTGCACCCAGCAGAGGCTGACCAGCTCCGAATTTGGGAAACAGAAACAGAAAATAACAAATGTTGGCAAGGATGCGGAGAAATTGGAATCTGTGTGCGTTGCTGGCAGGAGAGTACGATGGTGCGGCTGCTGCGGAGTGGTGGGCAGTGAGTTAGAGGAACATGCGAACACCTCCCAAATCCTCCGAAATACACGGGAGAGGGTTGTACTTCATAGCCACCCCAGATTACTGTTATTTGAAGATAGCCTCATGAGGGAGTCTCCAGCCTCTGTGTAGGCAGATGTGTGTTTACTGGACACAAAGGCTGTCCCCATCGTAAGCAGGTGAGAGCAGAGAGAAGGGCTTTCTTCCCAGTGCCAGGAGTTGGGTGTGATGCCCTTGCCTGTTAAAACAGAATTAGTGTAACTCCCACAGATGGAGCACTCTTCTAGAACAGATGTGAGTTACTGTGGGCTGTGAGGGCTGTGAGGTACTGACCTTAGAGGCAGCCCAGCCCTTCCTGGCCCAGTGGTTCAGCCTAGCCCTGCTCCTATTGTTTCCTAGGGTCAGGGACCTGGCACAGGAGTTAAGGGCTGTGGGCTTAGTGAGTGCCCTGTGACCCTAGTGTGTCGGGGTCGGGGAGAGTGCACTGAGAATCCTTCTCGGACCACAGTTAGGCCTCTTCTGAGGGGCTGAGTTGGGGCTCTGGAGGTTTGGGGTTCTGGCCACATGCCTGCTCCAGCGCTGGGCACCAATTCAGCCTCCCAGCCTTGCCCTTGGTTCTCCCAATTCCACCCACCCCTCCCCTAGCTCAGCAAAGACTTGGCTGGCTGGGTCTCCCCCAGGCAGGTGTGTAGACAGTGGCAAAGTCCAGGGGGGAAAGCAACCCCATTCCTTCCCCAGGTCCCTCTTTGTCCCTCTTTACAACTCTCTCCTAGGTTCCTTTATGGAATGGAGTGAGAGTCAGAACAGAGTAACCCTCTGGCTTTTATTAAAGGTGTGTGTGTGTGTGTGTGTGTGTGTTGGGGAGAGAGAGAGGGAAAGCTGAAAAATGAACGTGTCTCTTTTCCAATTTCCCCACAGCTCCCAGCCCCGCTCATCTGTGCAGGTGGACCCCAGGCTTGTCATTAAGTCTCTGTCTCTGACACCTCTGCAGCTTCCATGCCTGGGGCACCGCTGCCTCTCTCTCTCCATTGCCCGCCCCCTCTCAACTTCAGCTCATATTGCCACTCAGCCTCCCGAAGCTGCTGCCTCCCACCCCAGCGCCCCACGCACCTGCCATAGATGTAGCAACTAGATAGCTAGAGAAGGAGATGGAGGAAAGGAAAAGAAGAGGAATACAGAGAACATAACCAAGTCTCGGAAGATAATTTTAGGGAGCAGTCACTCAGTCCAGCTATTTTATGCTCTTCTCTTCACTCAGCCACCTGCCTACTGCCTGTTTCTCTCCCCCACTTCTCTCGCTCTCTCTCCTTCTGTGTTTTCATTGTTCTATTATTTTTCATTCATTTATTCCTTATTTACTGATCAAGTGCCAGTCAAAGAGAACTACAAAGTAATTTACCTATGAGAAGAATTTTCCACACTCCCCTTTTGGAAAAGTTTACTTTTACCCAATACTCCTTGCTTCTACTCTCTGCCCAAGGATGGCTTTTTACCTATTGCCCTCCCCACTCCCCATCTCCCACCAAATCCTTTCTCTACCCAGGTGCACTTGTGCCAGCTCTACCTTCTCACTAGTACCCACATTCCCTCATCCTCGGCCTCCTGCAACAGTTATCTGGCTGACACCCACTTCAGGGTGGCCCATTGAGAGTTGTGGGAGGTTACCTTCCCCCGCCCCCAGAGGTCACTCAGTGATGCCCCCTCTCCTGTGCTCATATTATCCTGGATGATCAGAACTCTCCTACTCTCCTACCCCAAACCCCTACCTGTTCTCTCCTCAAACAAGTCCAAGCTACTGTCTCCATTTCTCCCCCAACCCACTCACCAACCCCGTGCATGAATTTTGTGCACTGGGCCACTAGTCTATATATATAAAAGGCTAATATGCTAAGTGTCTGACCATCTGACCTGTCGCTATGACACGCACTGACCACCAGGGGACAGATGTTCAACACAGGAGCTGCCGAACTGCAGTGCCTTGGCAGCAGCATTCTTGGGTGATGCACCCTGAAACAAGAGAGGAGGAAGCCCAATTCCTCGTGGGGCCATGCAATTCGACCTTTGGCCATGGGTTATGTTGTTGCTAGGGTACTGTCAGCCCCAACTCTGGTTTACTGCACACTTGCATTTGCATACCACACTAGTACAACAGCAACTTTGCAGAGTTCCCTCTCGCACTCTGGGCCCCCTCAGGGGATGTGAGAGAGTCGGTTTTGGCCCAATCCCAAGGGACCCCACCTGCCAGAGGGACCCCCCTCACTCCACCCTGGGGAGGGACTGTGGGGGTAGGCTCCAGGGCGTGTCGGGCCGTTTTCGCTCAGTCCCGCCCCGCCAGCCACCTTCTAATTAATTTCCTTCTAGTGTGCATGAATCTGTGCACCAGGTCACTAGTTGTAAATAATGCTACAACGGACATGGCAATTCTATTTAATTTTTGATGAATCTCCACATTGTTATCCATAGTGGCTGCACCAATTGACATGCCCACCAACAGAACACGAAGGCTCCCTTTTCTCCATATCCTTGCCAATACTGGTTATTTCTGTTTTTTGTTGTTGCTTTTAATAACAGCCATACTAACAGATGTGGGGTAATATTCACTGTGGACACGTTTCGGTTGACCCCTGCCTTCTCTAGTCTTTGGGGGGCACCTTTTCTTCCCTGAATCTTCTGTCTCTTTTGCTTCCAGTGTTTGTTTCCTTCAGTGCACAAACACTTTTCTCCCACCCTTTCTCCCACTACCACAAGCTGTCTCCTCTCTGCAAAGTCCTGTTTCAGAAGGAGGACCTCCTGTCTTCCTCTCTCCATCACCTCCCTTTCGTCTTTAGTTCACTACAGTTCCCCACTACTCCATAGAACACCTGGGTAATCAATGACCTCCCTGTCTTCAGATTTAATGGTCCATTCATTCTTATTTCACTTGTCCACAATGCAATTTTTATATGAAGCACCTGATCCCTTTCCTTGAAATATTTTCCTCTATTTTTTTATATTAACTTTGTTATCCATTCTAGGACTATATTATTATTTTTATTGATTTTCAGAGAGGAAGGGAAAGGAATAGAGATAGAAACATCAATGAAAATCATCAAAATCGACTCCCTCTTGCCCACCCCCCTATTGGGGTTCTTGCCCCCAACCCAAGCATGTGACCTGACTGGGAATTGATCTGGTGACCTCTTGATTCCTGGGCCAATGCTCAACCACTGAGCCACACCAGCAGGGCCATTTTTCTCTACTGTCTTATGGGACATCATTGTCTCAATGTCCATATTATACCTTTGTGATTTCTTCCTAGCATCTCTGCTTAAGATATCAGACTGAGACTCTGGCTGATACGCCAAGGTTAGGAGTTTGATCTACAGTTAGAGCACATACAAGAAGTAACCGATGAGTCCATAAATAAGTGGAACAACAAACCAATGTTTCTTTCTCTCTCTCCCTCCCTTTCTCTCTTTCTCTAAAATCAATTTTTAAAAAATATATCAGACCAAGCTGACATTTTGATCCAAACACATAGAAATCTGGCATGTTTTTTCCTTCCAGTAAAAAAAAAAAAGTGAAATTGACCTTGAAGCAACAAAGGTAAAATTTCCAATGCCAAAATATATTATGAATTACTTTTGTGGTGAGTGAGAATCAAAGCCATGAAGCCCATGAAGAGATCTAAACCTTGATTCAGGCCACCATCATCCCTAACCTTGACAGTAAAGGCAAGTAAGTTTTCACTTGTGATCCTTGACTTAAGCAAGGCAAGACAACTGGCACAGTGTCTGACAGTAACTACTTAATAAATGACAGATATTGAGTTTTTTAAAAAAATTAGATGATCATAAAAACATTGTGAAGTAGGTTATTTTAGAGTTGAGAAAACTGATGCTCATGGAAATTAATGTCACTTACCCAAGGTCATGTAGCTTTCTGATTGAAGACCTTAAGCTCTTAACCATTGTGCAACACTGCTTCACTTGCCACATGCTGTTTTAGTCGTAGACAGAGGTGTTTATTTTCCTCAAAAGATCAGGAACTGCTCAAGGTTAGAGACTAGATTGGATTTGTTTCTGTCTTATTTACAAACTAGAGGCCTGATGCATGAAATTCATGCAAGGGACTCAGCCCTTGCAGCCCTGGCTTTGTCCGGAAGGTCGTCCAGCTGTCCGGTCTAATTAGCATATTATGCTTTTATTATTATAGTTATTTGCTGAATTGAATCTGATTGAGATCTTTAAGGATGAAGTTGACATTGAGTGGGTGCCCACAGGAGTAATGGTAGAGTTTGCAGAGGTCAGTAGGTGGGGGAGGTGGTGATTGTGAGGAACAGGTATTTTCAGGGGCTTATAGAAAGAGGGGCTTGATAAGTGAAGGACACTACCTGGAAATTTGAACTCTGGCCCTATCGCTATTTCTTCTTGATGGTCCTTCTGGCTTTATTTGGGGGGGAGGGGAGTTGGGCAAGGTAGGAATGCAGGAGGAGGGCTGTGCTGGTGATGAAGAGGTCACATTGCAAGGATACAAACCCTTCATTCATCCTCTGGATGAAGAAGAAAGAAATTTAGGGCTCATCTCCCAGGGAGAAACAAGTGCCTGACTTAAATCCGGTACAGATGTTAGTTTTGGTAAATGTACCATGGCAATAGGAAATGTTAACAGTGGGGAAATTGAGTGAGTGGTATACAGGAACTTTGTACTGTCTTGTAACTTTTCTGTAAATCTAAAGTTATTCCAAAATAAAAAGTTTATTAGAAACAAAAAAGCAAGTTATAGCTGAACCCATGGCTGGAATCCCAGAAGAGCAGTCTGTGAACAGAGAAAGGAAGACTTCTGTTGTCCTTAGACAAGCTACTTTGCTACTATGAACTTCCGTTTGTTCATCTGTATAATGGAGGAATATCAGCTTGCAGTGAACCTGCTAGGGATATGGTGATAATGAAATGAGCACAGGGACAGGGAAGAGTCAGGATCCCAGTGGAGGAGTGAGATTCAGGACCAGGCTGTACCAGTAAGTCCAGCAGGAAAGCAATCCCAAGCCCTGGGAGGAGACAATGGTCAGGTTGGGTTCAGATCATTCCAATATGGTAGATACTTAGGCCAGCTTATGCAAGACTCCTCTGGCCCTGGTCAGGTAGCTCAATTGGTTCGAGCATTGTCCAAATATGCCTTTTGGTCAGGGCACAAACAAGAATCAACCAATCAATGCATAAATAAGTGGAACAACAAACCTCTCTCTCTCTCTCTCTCTCTCTCTCTCTCTCTCTCTCTCTCTCTCTTTCTCTCTCTCTGTCTCTCTCTTTCTCTACCTCTACCTCTCTTTCTAAAATCAATGAATATAATAATAATAATAATAATAATAATAATAATAATAATAATAATAAAGACCCCTGCCCTGGGAGATAAAGCAGGGGGCTTTTTTTGATGGAGCAGGGGCATGCAGAGACTAACGCTTCCTCAGAGATAATATCCCAAAGTCCTGGGTCCTGGATAGCTTATCTCTGGCTCCTCCTGTCCTCCTGAATCTCCTGGGAAAGAGGGACAGTTCAAAGGAGGTTGAGGAGGACAGAGCCCAGTAAGAGTAGTAGCCCAGGTTCTGGCCCCAGAGGACAGGTCCTGCATCTCCCATCCATGGAGGTAGGCGGGCAGGTAGAAGCTCATGGCCAGAGGGACAAAGTGAAAACTTTGGGGGCAGTGAGTGAAGCTGAGCTCTGGCAGGTAGAAGCTGAGCACTCTTGCATGCTCTCCTTTGCATTAATTACCTGCTGACATGGTTTGTGTGCTGTTCTCCCTTTGTGCTATTTTTAATTAACAGAGATCTCCTCCGAGCAAACCAGCTGCTGTATAAATTGTCAAACTGTCAGCACACAGAGGATGGGTGCCATGGGGACAGTAAGTGTGGGGACTACCGGTGGGCTCCCCACTCCTTGATGCATTTGAACCTCTCTTTAAACCCACCCCAGTAGTAATAATGGCCAGAAGAATGTCAAGATCAAGAACGTGGCTTTGGGTTCAGGTAGACTTAGGTTTGAACTTTGACTCTGTCACTGATTTGCTGTGAGAATTTGGGCAGATCACGTAGCCTTTCTGAATCTTATTTTCCTCATCTGAAAAATGGGAATAACACTATCACAAGGATTGTGGTAGATAACATGTATTACATACTTCACCTAGTATCTGTAGTGCCCAATAAACATGGCTTATTAAGTTCATTTTTTAAGCCAATATAATTTCCTACAGACCCTTTAGAGATTCATAATGGCCAGAGAGAAACGTAACTAAAACATACATAGGAGAAATTCCAGTTCTCGTTGTTAACTATTTTACTATGTACTATCATTCTATGCTCAGAGAAGGCTTGCTTTCCCCATAGCTTTGCCTTCTAACAAACCATTAGGACCTTGTAACCCTCTTTGCCCAGTTTTCTCCCATCTCTAGCAGATCCATGAGTGGACTGAGCATTCTCCTCGAGGCTCTTAAATCTTACATACAGCTACTGTCATTAAATAACTGGACAAAACAATAAATAGATGGGTGAGGGTGGGGTCTTTAATGAGGAGCCATTGTCCAATTTGAGCCCTGAAGGGCAAATTATTTAAGCAAGAGGAGGGATTGAGAGGAGTGAGGGTACAAGAGATAATATTGTATGTTCCAAATGCCCAAGGCAAGAGACAGGATGCTTTGAGGAGTTGAAAAGGGTTTGGCTGAACTGAAAAAGCATGTAGAGGGCAAGAGGGTAGGTGTGAGAGATGAGGCTACAGAGGAAGGTGGGGTCTGAACACAGAGGGCCGTGTTAAGTCCTCCTTCGGAGTTTGGATTTTATCCTATCGGCAGCGAGAGACCAACGAGGAGTTTTGTGCAGCAGAAGCATATAGTCAGATTTGTATTTTAAAAGGATCGATTAGATGAGGTGTAGAGAGTAAGTTAGAAAAGGCCAAGCAGGAGTGGATCCAGGGCACCTAGTTAGGTCGGTGTCATTTGAATTCAGGTTAAAGCTGAGAGTTTCTTAGCCAAGCCTCGCACAACTGAGTGCATGAAAGATGTATGAGGGTGGACTCAGGTATGAACTACATGCTAAAAAGTGCAGTGCCATGTATGGGGGTCATGCCAAGTCCAGAGAAGGAGAGGGGAGTTCCAAGCCACCAGTGCCAGTGGGCAAGGACTCTCTGTGTCCACTCCCACCCACATCCTGGGCCCTGGGGAAGGAAGGCATCAAGAGGACAGATCACATCACATCAGAACTCAGGCTAACCTGGTTTGTGGCATCTTTCGGCTTGTCTCACCCTGGTGTAGGTTGTCACTGAAGCCCCCTGGATGTTGCCTGGTGCTGAGCTCATGAAACGCAGCTTTCTCCTCTCCTAGCTCTGAGCTGTCGCCTCAGTCACTCTCAGCCTGTGGCTGGCTTACCCCTTGGTGGCTCCAGCACAGAAATTTCTGCAGAGGTTGGGTTGCAGTTGGTCCCATGACACAGATTCAGAAAGGCTGACCAGCACTCCCTTTGGGGGTAGATGAGTTTGCTAGGGCTATGATAACAAAGTACCGCAAGCTAAGTGGCTTCAACAACAGAATATTCTCTCATGGTTCTAGAGGTCAGAGCCTGAGATCACAGTGTCAGCAAGGTTGCTTCCTTCTGAGGCCTCAGGAGAGAAATTTGTTCCATGCCTCTCCCTAGCTCTGGTGAGTTGCTGGCTCTCTTTGGCATTCCCTAATTTATAGGCATTCCCTCTCTCTTCTCCCTTTAGAAAAAAATGTTTTTATTGATTTCAGAGAGAGGAAGGGAGAGGGAGATAGAAACATCAATGATGAGAATCATTGATTGGTTGCCTCCTGCATGCCCCCTACTGGGGATTGGGCTCGCAACCCCAGGCGTGTGCCCTGACCAGGAATTGAACAAGTGACCTCCTGGTTCATAGGATGCTCAACCACTGAGCCACACCAGCCAGGCCTAATTTCCCTCCTTTTATAAGGAATTAGTCATATTGGATTAGGACTGACCCTAATGACTTCATTCTAACTTGGTTACCTCGGTAAAGACCCTACCTTGAGATAGGTCACATTCTAAGATAATGGTGGCTGGGACTCCAACATATCTCTTATAGAGGACAGAATTCAACCCATAACAGGGGACAAATTTTTGCCTTTCAATACACCTCTTTGAACACCATATGTCTTTAGGAAATCCCTAAGCCTTTGCATCCAGAATGGCATAAACTGAAGCTCAGAAATACTAGTAACTTCCTAATATGACATGGTGATAGAAGTGTAGGGCTAGGGGGAAGAGAAGGCAGAGGAAGAGGAGGAGGCAGAGAAGCAGAGGACTGAAGAAAAGTCACATCCAAACTCGATTCCAGGACAATGTTATTAAGAAAGAAAATCTCATCCTAGCTGGTTTGGCTCAGTAAATAGAGCATCAGCCTGTGGACTGAAAGGTTCCAGGTTCGATTCTGGTCAAGGGCACATGCTCAGGTTGCAGCTCAATCTCCAGTAAGGAGCCAATCAATGATTCTCCCTCATCATTGATGTTTCTATATCTCTCTCCCTCTATCATCCTCTCTGGAATCAATAAAAAAAAAAAATATATATATATATATTTAAATGCAAGCTCACATCATGCACCTGTGCACATTATGCTCTGGGGGTACAGAAGGGACAGTATCCAGAGAATATCTGGGCTGCCTCCTCACCTCCCATCTGTGGAGCATGGCGCTAGGCTCTGGAGTTGAAGGTGTTCAGGCCTTAGTGGCAGACTAGTAAAAAATCATGTCTGCTGTCCCCAGAAACAGAACACAGCCCAGCCGAAACCCCAAACCATAATTAAAAGATGCCCCACAACTCTCTTGGCAGCATAAATTTTGAAGATGGAAGTAAATGATTAAAATAATTAAACACTTCAAGCTGACAGGCTGGAGCAGAATCTTGCCAGCGGACGTTTGTCAGTAATTAGCTAATTAATCCTGGCGCAGATTATAAGCCATAACAAACCAGTCAGGCTGAACAGAGCCGGCTGCTCTGAATTAGACTTTTAAAAAAGAGGGGCAGGGGGGGGAGGATTGGGTGGATAAGAAAGAAGGGGGAAAATAAGAAAAAGACATACATTTGTGGCCACCTGTCCTTACCCTAACAGTGGTGTGGGCTCAGCCCCCAGGGGGCTTCTGGAGAGTTCTGGGCCTGCATCTAGGTCAGAAACTAGCCTCTGCTGGGACTTCCAATAGAATGGATATTGGGGAGCAGAGAGAGCACTCTGGCCCTCAAATGAGAAGGAACAGCAGGAAGTGTTGTACCCAGATGTTGTGATCCCCAAAGACTACAAGCGAGCCCCAAAACCACTGTAAAAACTTCAGGGCCTTTATTATTCAAGTTAACTTGGACTTCCCACCTCACCCACCGGCCACCACCGACACAGCCACGCAGCAGGGCAGGAAGTGCGGGTTTCAGGCAAAACAAAGGATTTATAGAGCCGGAAGTAGTGGGTGGGGTAACGTGTGTGGCCCCTGTTGATTGGTCAGGGAAGGTCCTGGGCCAGGCATTTCCTCTGCATCCCTATTGGCAGGTCTGCACTCTCGCACCGCCCTTCCACCCTTACAGAAGATGTCTACCTCAGGTGGGTACAGCATTATTTCATTCTTCATTTCATTCAGCAATGGCCCTCAACTGGAACCAGGGGTCCATTTCTGTGAGAGAGAGAAATTATAAGATTCAAGCAGGGGATCAGGGCCCAGCCAAGCAGTCTGGGATCAGGATAGGCTGCAGACTAAAAATATAAGGCGAACCACAAATTTAATTAAAGAAAATGAAAAGAAGCAGATGGAATTAATTTTAATAATATATTTTATTTAACCCAGTACATCCAAAGGCTATCATTTCAGCATATATCAGTAAGCAACATCTTTTCAGGAGATATTTTACTTTTTTTGGTACTAAATCTTTAAATTCTGCGATGTGTATTACACTTGCAGCTCATCTCTATTCAGACTAGCCATATTTCAAGCACTTAATAGCCTCATGTGGCTTGTGCTCCTGTATTGGATGAAAGCTCTAGACATAAAAAGAAGTTTGGAAGTAGGATCCTAAGAGCTGGGACAATCTGCAGCAGGATGAAGGCAGAACAGGGTGACATGACCATCTCATTGTCTGTCGTTCTCTCCTGAGCTATTCTCCTCCCTAACTGCTCCTGTTGGCTACTTCCAGCCACATCAGCCTCAGCTTCCAGGGTCTCCTCAGCTTCCAGGGTCTCCAAGAGGAGAATCCAGAGGGACTGGTTTTCTGCCCTGGTGCACACACGTGGGACAGGGCCGTGCTACTGCTGCACATGGAGCTGTGTCCTGCAACCCTGGAGTGTGAGTGTGTCTATTCACCTGTGTGTTCAGAGGCACTCCATCCAGTACATGAGCACTGATCTTCTGAGAGCTCCCTGCAGCCTCAGTCATGGGTTAAAGCTCCGTTTCCTTCATAATAATCACATCAGTCAAGGGACAAGAGGTGACACATTTCTCTCTAGTAGAATGTTCCGTAAAGACTGTCAGATGGAATCTGTCTCTTGGATAATTAATCAGGATCTTTTTTTTAAAAAAAATTTGTGGTAAAATGTTCATAACATAAAATTTCCATCTTAACCATTATTTTAAAAAAATGTTTTCATTGATTTTAGAGGGAGAGGGAAGGAGAGGGAGAGAGAAACATTGATGTGAGAGAGAAACACTGATCATTTGCCTCCGCAGGCACCCCAACTTGGGACTGAACCCACAACCTGGGCATATGCCATGACTGAGAATTGAGCTGATGACCTTTTGGTGGCGATCTGCTTCTAGCCAGAGACCAATCCATTTTTCCCACCACCATCTTGGCTGAAGCTCTGTGGAAATATGAATTGAATCTCTTAGAACCTACATCAAAGCTCTGGTAAAAGGACACAGCCTCTGGACCAGTGACACAGACCTGTGGGTACAGCCACACCACTGTCCCCACTGCCCAGAGGAAAGGTCTGGGGGGGGGTGGGGAGAGGAGACAAGAAGGAGAAGCTCAGAATGCAGGACAACAGAAGCCACTTTAACTCCTAAACCTATCACCAAGAAAACACAACACTCCCCTGCCCCCCAAACTTCATCCTTGTTTAGATAAATTGGTGTCTCCTGCCTGTAGGAAGAAGGAGGAAAACTCTTGTATACTGAAAGATCTACATTTGACTGGGCATATCAGCCAAGCTCTGTGCTTACAATGGAATAAAGCAGCATTGCTTAGGGCCAAGGGAGATATGCGTAGAGAGTCCTGTGGTGGCTCTGAGCTCAGGAAAATCCCAGTTAACTCGGTTGACCAAGAAAGGCTCCAAGGAGGAGATGAGCTTGAGTTGTACCTTGGGGAGGAGTCAGAGCACAGCGAGGAGGAAGGAGGGCACTTTGGTAGGGGAATTTATCATAGACTTTCTCATTCACACAGCTCTTTAGAGTTTACAAAGTCTGTTCACATGTGTAATCTTATTTCATCCTCATTGGGCTGTAGGACCCCAGAGGTACTGTCTCATTTGAGAGTCAATATAGTATAGTAATTAAGAGTGCAGTCTTTGGATTTCTGCTTTAAAACGGCAGATGGAATGCATGAATTTGTATCGGCTTCCTCAACAAACATCACTAAAATAAAAGTAAAGGAATATAAAAGAGGCAATGGTGGACCACAGATGTCAACATATTTTTAGATGTCAAGTGAATGGAGGAGTTGGCAGAGCTGGGATTGCTGCCTACCAAGTGCTACAGCGAAGGATGCCAAAGGGGAGTCAGCCAATTGGAGAGTCGGGGCCAGGGAAAGAACAGACATTGGAAGCAACAGTTACCGCAGAAGGTGCGAGCAAAGCACGGGGACAGAGCAAGGTTGAAAGTCTGCCTAAGAAGCAGGTCCCTTCTCTGGCACACAGACAGCTGACTACATCTTCCTTATCCTGGCACAGACTGAAGGTTTTGTTCCATTGAAAAAGTGAGCCAGAAAGGCTCCAGCCAGGAATACTGGGCACAGCGGAAATCAGAAAGGAGGGGCCTTAGGGGAGAATTTGAACAGTGAGATTCTAGGGCCCATGAGACATGGTTTCTAGATTGCAGACCCACCTGGCAGACAGGCAGAGAGGAGACCGGTGGATTCTTCACTGGGGAAATGGAACAGAAAAAAGAGTTTTATATATTGAAAGAGATATCTGATAAACTAGAGAGAAGAGATTCACAGAAATAATAGAATAAAGTTAAGGGCGAAAAGGCCTACAGAAGGTGTGATGGGTGTAGTAAATGAAAATAGGCCCACACCAAATCCCATTAAGTAAAGTTTTAGACGGTCAAGGATACACATAAAATTCCTTTTCCATGTAGCAAGGACAGGATACATGCAAAGGATAGCACAGAACCAGGGGAGGCGAAGGACTCTCAACAGCCATACTGAAGCAAATATATCTAACCTTCCTATGCGATGCATTCCAAGCTATACATTAACTGGGTAGAATAAAACAATTTCTGAAATTCAAGATTTCAAAAATGTTACTTCTCATATTCTTTCTCAGAAAGTTACTAAAGGATGTGTGCCATCAAAATTAAGAATGAAATCAAGGAAGATAAAGATGTGGGCGCAGGAAAAGAAGATCCACTCAGAAAAATTACAAAAGGAATCCCATGAACAACTGCTGTGCAGAAGGCCCAGAGGGTAAGCACACATTGAGCGTGGAAATGGATGCTCCAAGAGGGATGCCTTCAGGAGGAGCTAAGTGAGTTAATACGTTACCTGATACGTTTCACCATGTGGCAATTACTATTCAGAAGATTTTGCACTGTTAAAGAGTTTGGGGAGAATTCATAATAAGGGTGTGGAATACTGAGAAAATAGGAGAAAGGAAAAAAACAAAGCTATTAAACACAAGCGAAGACAAAAATATCTGTACAAGAAAGGTGATGCAATATTAGTTTCAGCAGCAATCCATGTGTGTAAAATCAATAAAGGAAAACTCTGAATACTGATTTAATTAAAAATTGTGATATAATTACAATGGAAGAATGTAAGGGGGAGAGATGTGGGAATGGAGTGCCATAGAATATTAAATTATCTTCTTTCATAATAGATTACAAACTAGCATTAAAGTATATTATTCAGAGGTACATGCCAGTAAAATCATTCAGCTAAAATAATTTTAAGTGGCTGCCTTGAGGACTGAGACCTGCGGATAAGGGATGGACTACTGCTTTTTTGTGATAAGACTTATAGTACTAGTTGACTTTTAAAAACCATGTACATGTATTAATTTGTTTATTAAAAATAAATACACAATGGAATATTATTCAGCCTTTAAAAAGAAGAAAATGCAGACATTGAGAGAAATGGATGAACCTTGAGGGGCTTATCCTAAGTGAAATAAGCCAGTTACAAAATAAACAAACATAGTTTCTAGATTGCAGACTCACCTGGCAGACAGACAGACAGAGAGGAGACTGGTGGATTCTTCAAATGATTCCACTCATATGAGGTACCTAGAGTAATCAAATTTAGAGAGACAGAAAGAAGAATGGTGGCCGTCAGGGGCTGGGGAGAGAGAGAATGGGGAGATTTCATAGAAAGGTGTAAGAGTTTTAGTTTTGCAAGATGAAAAGAGTTCTAGAGATGGATGGTAGTGATAGTTACATAACAATGTGAATGTACTTAATACCACTGAACTACACAGTTAAAAATGACTAAGATTAATGATTACATTTCATGTTGTGTTTATTTTACTACAATTTTAAAAAACAAATAATTTAAACATTGGTTAATATGGCATATTTTATGTTATATGTATTTTACCAAAATTTAAACTTTTTAAATTAAAAAAAAGAATTCTACCTATGATTCAGATTTCCGGAAGATTAAATATTGAATTAGAATGTAAAGATTAAATATAAACTCCAAGAGGGCGAAGAGTTTCACTATCTGCTCACTGTTATATCCATGAAGCCTAGTATTGTAGTCATTCATTAAACAAGTTTAGTGAGCACTCAGTAAATGTTACCTGTTATTATGTTTTGTATATATCTTCAGGGTACATTCATTTATGCTGTGGCAGCAGCATTGCTTCTCATCATGCATGTGCACACATGTACACACATGCACACAGGAAAGCCACAGGGCATATTCCTTCAAGTACATGCTGAATGAATTAAGAATGACTGAAAGGTAAGTATTATTACCCCATCTTTCAGATAAAGAAAGTGAGGCAATATAACCCATAAATGGGATGACAAGCATTTCCAATCTTGGCCTTCAACTGCAAGTCTGGTGTTCTTCCCTCAGAAACACAGAGCTGAGAAGTCACCTAGATTTAATGGGAATTAAAAGTGGACTTGCTTGGCTGGAAAAGAAGATTCGTGCAGGGGAAGAGTGGGCAATGATTCAGAAATGTGCATGCTTGTCAGATGTGGGGGAGTGTTTGAATGGCAGGTGAAGGGGCCTGGAAATTATATGTAAAGCCATTGAGAGTCTTCCTATAAAACAGGCCTTTTAAGAAGCTTTATTTGGCAGCAGAATACAGAGTGTACTGGAGTGGAGGCTGTGGCATACTCTCAGAGGCGGCCACAATGAAATGATCATTTTCTAAATGGGCACAATGGAGGCAGTGTCAGGAACACTGAAAAATCAACGAAATATATAAACCTCTAGTCAGACTAATCAGGAAAAAATGGAGAGAGAAGATACACATTGCCAATATCAATATCAGGAACCAGAAAGCGATTATGACTACAGATTCTACAAAAATTAAAAGAATATTAAGGGAATACCATGAAGAACTTTACACCAATACATTTGATACTTTTGATTAAAAGAAATAAAATTCCCTTGAACTACTCAAGAAGAAATAGATGACTTGAATATCCCTACATTTGTTAAGGAAACCACATCTTGTTTTAAGGTAAAGTGGGATGCTCCTATAATTTCCCATTGCTCATTTCACCAAGTCTTGGTGTTGTTCAGTGACACCAAAGGTCCAATCTCACTCATCTGGCTCATCCAAAGACCAGCTTAGGCTAGTTTTAAATAGGTTTTCATTTCTTGTATTCAGAAGAATCTTAACTAATCCGGAGTCTTAAAGACTGAATTTCAAGGATAACACAGCCTGTGGTGTCTGTCCATGGTGCTGACTCTGAGCCCCCTGCTTCTGCATGGAGTCAGAGCCACTGAATGCAGCCTCAACCCTAAGGACTTGGCAAGTGGTGAATTCTGTCCATGGTCCTGAACACAATTCTTTTTGTCATTACAACCCTAGGCACCAGGGCTTTGGGACTTAAGAAGAATCTCCCTTTGACTATAAAATCAGAGAACTTGAATGGTTCTGCAGTGTCCAACTCAGGAGAAAACTAACTGAGGAAGCCTGCCATGTAGACGAGGTATAACAGGTAATGGAAGAGGTCACAGCCTGACAGGCATAAGAATGCCCAGGGCATCCTTAGATACCATGTGACGAGCTTAGGATAAAAACTCTAAGTCTAGCCCTAGCCGGTTTGGCTCAGTGGATAGAGCGTGGGCCTGTGGACTGAAGGATCCCGGGTTCGATTCTGGTCAAGGGCACATCCCTGGGTTTCAGGCTTGAACCCCAGTTGGGGGTGTGCAGGAGGCAGTCAATCAATGATTTTCTCATCATTGATGTTTCTATCTCTCTCTCCCTTTTCCTTCCTCTACGAAATCAATTTTTAAAAACTCTAAGTCTAGATAGATCTTGGG
This sequence comes from Murina feae, assembly GCA_004026665.1. Lineage (NCBI taxonomy): Eukaryota > Metazoa > Chordata > Mammalia > Chiroptera > Vespertilionidae > Murina > Murina feae. The sequence continues at coordinate 15,963 of PVJC01015890.1, forward strand.
GGTCTGATGGATTTGAGACCATCTGGTTCTCTTGCTGGAAATTGACAGTTCACTCTCTCAAAGGCAACCCAATCCTATGGGCTGAGCTTCCTTGGAGGCAGAACTTCTCCGAATCAGAGGAAACACATGAGGCTCTTGCTATCACTTGCACATGACACTCAAATGATGAAAAGAGAGATAGAAGTGAGATTGACCTAGAAGAGAGGGCCCCAGAGTTGGGCGCCTCTTGAGGAGATTAGAGAGCCAGTTTTCAACTAACATTTTTAGTTCTTGCTGTGTTCCAGGGACTGCAAAAATACTTTTACACACACTTCCTTATTTAATATAAACAATCCAGGGAGAAAGCTATTTTTAATCCCATGTGTCTTAATCAGGGTTCTACAGAGAACAGAACCAATAGGATATATATAGGCATACATAAGAAGAGACTTATTATAGTAATTGGCTCACATGATTATGGAGGCTGAGAAGTACCACAACATGCCATCTGCAAACTAGAGAACCAGGAAACTGGTGGCACAATTCAGCCTGAGTTCAAAGACCTGAGAACAAGAAGCTATGATGTCCTAAGTAGAAGAAAATGGATGTCCAAGCTCAAGAAGAGAGAGAGAGAGAGAGAGAGAGAGAGAGAGAGAGAGAGAGAGAGAGAATTCACCCTTTATTTTTCTTTTTGTTCTATTTGGAGCCATCAACAGATGGAATGGCACCACCCACACTGGTGAAGGTGGGTCTTCCTTACACAGTTTACTGAGATTCATATGCCAATCTCTTCCAGAAGCACCCTCGCAGATACACTCAGATATGTTTTACCAGATATCTGGGTATCCCGTAGCCAAGTCAAGTTGACACATAAAATTAACCATCACACATCCGCATAGGAAAACGAGCCCAGAGGGCAAATGATTTGCCCGATGTCACATAGTCAATATGGGGCAGAATTCTTGCGTTTTTCATTGCATGCTATAAACTCCAAGCTAAACCTTGCACCCACTCAGTCACCCTGGACCCTACAAGCAGGCAGTGCTTTTCAGAAAAGCCATCTTTCCATCTTCCAGCTGCACCTAGCAGAGCCAAATAAGGATACTCACTATGCCCTCTTCTTTGACTCAGGGGCAGCTAGAGGAATTTTGAGCACCCATTAGACCTGGAAGTCGGGGGAGGTTTGAAGACTTAAGTTGGCAAGGAGGGGGAGAAAACCTCTGTGGATGGAGGTGGGAGAGGACTGGCTCCCCGCTGCTCCCAGAATGATTCTCACCTGCCAATCGATGATGGCTGGACACTCACGCAAGTGCTAATCAGCTCCGTTGGTGCACGCAGGCTGGGGCTCCAATCCATTTTCACATAGAATGGCAGATCGATTCCTCATTCTCTACAATCCCCAACCCACCTCATCTTTGAGGGGCTGAGAAACTCTGCACCTCCAACCACCTGCAAGCTTTGTCCTTCTCTATATTCTTCCCAGATACAATCTTGCTCCCCAAACCATTGTCAGACAGAGCAGTACAGTAGAACTCTGGGTTGGTAGTCCAATAGGCCTGGGCTCCAGTCTCAGGTCGGCAGCTAACTTTGTGAACTTGGAGAAGTCACTTCATCCTTCTAACTTCAATTTCCTCCTGTATGTAATGGGGATAAAAATTTTAGCTGTGCAGGTTCTCTGTGAGGATCCCAAGTATATTCAGTGAATGAAAATTAGGAAATCCCACAAAATGTAGCTAATATAAAGAACAGGCTGCTGCTCCTAAAAGAATGGGTTCTTTCCCAAAATCTGGTCCTTCCCTTTCACCTCAAGTCCTGTCCTTGAGGTCTGACAATGCTGGGAGGCAAGTTCTGTTGACATAGGCCCAGGAGAGGTTTTCTCCTCTCTTTAGTTATGTTACGTAGCCAAAACAACTCTTGAGTCCTTGTTCTCCTGATATGTCACAGTTGCTGGTGAGGGCTTCTGGGTTCTGGAAACGGAGCTTAGAAGCAGCAGAAACTGGACAGCCAGAGCTGGACTCAACCAAGCCAGGTGGAGTGCCTGGGAAAGGGTGTTTCTAGGCCTCTGAGTAAATTTCTAGGCTTATTTTTTATTCTCAAAAATGAAATCTTACCCATGTTGGTAGATACTTTTACTCATCAGTTTTGTTTAATTTATTCGAAAGATACCCTTCATAGTCTACCTATGAATGTCCTCTTTCATTTATTACTAGAGACCCAGTGCACGAAACTCATGCACGGAGTGGGAGTGGGGGGTGGGGGTGGTGTCCCTCAGCCCAACTTGCACTCTTTCCAATCTGGGACCCCTTGAGGGACACCGGTGGGATTGGGCCTAAACGGGCAGTCGGACATCCCTTTCACGATCCAGGACTGCTGGTTCCCGACCTCTCGCCTGCCAATTGCCCCTAACCACTCCCCTGCCAGCCTGATCAATGCCTAACTGCTCCTGTGCTGGCCTGATTGCCCCTAACTGCCCTCCCCTGCAGGCCTGGGTCCCTCCCAACTGTCCTCCCTTGCTGGCCATCTTGTGGCGGCCATCTTTGACCACACGGGGGAAGCCATCTTGTGATGGTCAATTTGCATATTACTCTTTTATTAGATAGGGTTATTATTATTATAATAGCAAAAATTTTTTAAATATATTTTAATTGATTTTTTTTTTACAGAGAGGAAGAGGGATAGAGAGTTAGAGACATCGATTCAGCTGCCTCCTGCACACTCCCTACACAGGATGTGCCCACAACGAAGGTACATACCCTTGACCAGAATCAAACCTGGGACCCTTCGGTCCACAGGCTGACACTCTATCCACTGAGCCAAATCAGCCAGGGCTGATTGTCCTCTTTTAAAAGGAGGAGTCCTCACCTGGCCATTGTGGCTCACTGGTTGAGCATCAACCTATAAACATGGAGGTCACGGTTCAATTCCTGGTCAGAGCACATACCTGGGTTGCAGGCTCGATCCTTGCTAGAAGGCATGTAGGGGGTAGCTGATCAATGATTCTCTCTCATCATTGATGTTTCTCTCTCTCTCTCTCCCTCTCCCTTCCTCTTTGAAATCAATCAATGTATATATTTTAAAAGGAGTAGTCCTCTGTATCCCTCAGTCATAGCCCTTGATCATAGATTATTAGACAAGTGTAGGGAATGCTTGTCCTAATCTGGGCCAATCATGTCTTTTCTTTTCTTTTCTATTAAATTCAGAGATGAAGGGAGAGGGAGAGAGAGAGAAACATCAATGATGAGAGAGAATCATTGATCGGCTTCCTGCTGCACACCCCCTACATGCCCTTGACCAGAATCGAACCTGGGACCCTTCAGTCTGCAGGCCTGAACATAATAGTAGTATTAAAGAATTGAAACACATTTGATTTAAACACATTAATCAAGCAATTTAAATTTATAAGTAAGACCTACTATGTCTTAGGAGCTGTTATACACTCTCTTTATTAATTAACTCATTTAATTACTACATCATCCTTCTGAGGCAGGCTATTATTATCTCTGTTTTACAAATTAGAAATTGAGGCACAGAGAAGTTAAGTAACCTGCTTAAGGTCACACAGTTGTTGAGTGGTAGAGCTGAGATTTGAAATCACTCTGCCTAGTGCCATGAATAAAAGCCTAAGTCAGGGATAAATCTGCATGAGTTGTCCTCATCTCATCTGGGCCCATTTCCCCAAATGACTGCCAAAAAGCTACACAGATCTAAACAGTTGCTAAGAATAAAAAGCCTCATCAGACATCTCTGGAGCTAGAGCAGGGCACAGAATGAGGACCCAGGGTACTGGAAAGTTGCCCTAGCCACTGCCTGTCCCACCTCAGGTTCTGCACAGCCATCTGAACACTCTAGACCTGCCAGCCTGCTGAGCTCTGTAGGGAGATTCCTGCCAGGTCACTCACATGGACAGCTGCTTGTCAAATACCTCAAACAGAGGGCTAGCCAGCCCAGGATCTGCATCTCCTGAGTGTTCTCTCAGTTCTTTCTTTTCCAGAGCATTCATAGCCAGCTACTCTGGTACAAGGGTTTTCTCACATCCATGCCTTCCTTATCAGCCCCTGACCTGACTACACCATTTCCCAATGGATGAGGCTAACTGCCCCCTCTCTCCCTCTAATTCTCCCACCTCACAATGGCTGCAACAACTTTGCTAAAACACATGTCTGATTATGTCATGCTCTTGCCTTAAAAACAATGGCTCCCTGGAAGATATTACCACTAGGGGAAATTGAGTGAAGGATATCTTGAAACTCTTAGCACTACTTTGCAACTTTTCTGTGCATCTAAAATTATTTCAAAAAGTAATGGCTCATCATACTCCTTATGCTGATATCCAAGATCCCCTGGCGAACCCCTGCTTCCCACTGCCTTCCCACCATTCCTTGAGGACGCCGTTGTGTTGGAAATCTCAATACCATGCATTACATTGAAGAATGCTCTTCTTCACACCCTTAACTTTCCATCCTGTCAGGCTGGTGAGCTCTGAGCCAATTGCTTTCATTTACCAAACATTTAGATAGTACTATGTGTTACTATGTATAGTGCTAGTGCTATGTTCTAAGCATTTCACAAATATTAACTCATGTAATCTTTACAGCAACCTCCTAAGGGAAGTACTATTAATAGCCTATTTTATAGATGGGGAACTGAGGCATTAAGTAACATGCTCTAAATCGCACGGAGTTTGTATTTCAACTCAGGCACTCTGGATTCCGACTCCATGCTCTTAGCCACTACACTCTGCTGCCTTCTCAGCTCTCAGAATTCAGCTCAAATGTCATCTCCTATGGAAGCCTTCCTTGACTCCTTTCCCACAGTTACTCTTTTCCCCCACTGTCAAACCCCATAGCTTTTTGTACATTCATTCATTCATTTATTGAGCATTCACTATAGGTTATCATTTTATAGGCATTGGGAATCTATCCATCTACAACAGTCTGTAGGATCCTATTTTGGAAATATTCTCTCTCTCTCTCTCTCTCTCTCTCTCTCTCTCTCTCTCTCTCTCTCTCTCTCTCTCTCTCTCCCCTTCTCCTGTGTAGTACTCCTTGAAGGTGTTAAACTTTCCAACTCCTTTACAATCTTGCACAGAATCTGGCATGCACTTTGCCTTCAGTAAATGTGTTTTGCAGAAATAAATGAATCCTTATCAAGAATGGTGATGACAGTAATGATAATGTTAACCATTCAGATGAGTCTGCTGTGTGACTGAGACAGCATGGGCCAGGGGCCAGGTGCATCATCACCGTCGAGCCCCAGGCCAGGAGGCTCCTCCGGAGATGACAAGCACCTTCTGCATGTAGACCAAGCCGTCGTTGTCACTGTGATTATTTCTACCATTAGTGTTGGTGTTATGCTACAGTGTGGCAGGTGCCAGCAGCAAGCTGGCCCACCACACTTCTTCATGGCAGGAGAAGCATCAGGGAAGCAAATGCTCTTGGAAGATGAGCAGCAGGGAGGATGGGCTTTCAGCCTGAAGTCTCAGCAGTCCGAACATCAGTGGTTGGGTCAGGACCTTTGCATTTTACTTCTGTCTCTAGTTATATCAGAGAGTGGGGATGTGGCAGAGGAGTACTATGGAATAGGAATTCGATTAAAGAGCCATAATCAAGAGGACTTATCAGCTTTCCTTGGATCAAAGCCTGAAGGGTGATGAGGTAATTAGGGGTGGGCTTCAGGTGGAAGTTGAATTTGAAGTGAGAATGGGAGTGGGACAGATAAGGCAGGTCGTAACATGGTAGTTAATTTCTTTATAGCCCCAAACCCTGGGAGGAGGCACACCAGGCTTCCTCCTTCTGTATACTCTCCTAGGGAACCAGAAGTCAGGTGGCACAAATGACACTTCTGATGTTAGTGTGGAATCCTTCTAAGTTCTCTATGACTTTTCCTAAAGGATCCTGGAATCACAATCTTAAATGCTCGCATGTTTTTTTAGGCCACTGAAATTCTCCAGAAGTTATTAGGTCCATTCCCCCTGCCTCTGGACAAGAGGTTGAAACAATTCTAGATGGTAAGTAGCAATTGTTTGCTGCGCTTGGTGCAGTCAGTTTCAGACTGTACAAAGCAGCAACAGATCTCTGATCACGAACCACTTCAATTCTACTGGTGCTGAGTCAGCTCCTGTGGGACCTACAGGCAGAGTTGTGTGTTTGGCCACCTATTATCAAATAGGTATTGATAATAGGTTTGGTAGAATTCAATTGTGAAATTGTCTGATCCTGTGTGGTTGAGAGGGTTTTTTTTATTATTATTGTTTCAGGATAGATGTGACCATCCTGATCCCTGGGGGTAATGAACCTGAGTATCAGAAAAGTTGAGCATCTTGGTTATGGTCTCTTAAGTGATAAGTGGTAGAGCCAGGGTTCTAGCTCAGGCTTGTTTTGTTTCCAAATACAAGCTTTTATTTTTATTTATTTATTTTTGTCTGATTCCTGTGGCTAGGGCTTCCAATACTATGTTGAATAGAAATGGTGATAGTGGGCATTCCTGACTTGTTCCTGATCTTAGAGGAAATGCTTTCAGCTCTTTACCATTGAGTATATTAGGTGTGTGGTTGTCATATATAACCTTTATTATATTGAAAAAATGTTCTTTATAGACCCACTTTGTTGAGAGTTTTTATCAAAAGGATGTTGAATTTTGTCAATTTTTTTTCTCCATCTATTGATATGATCATATGATTTTTACCCTTTATTTTTAAAAAATATATTTTATTGATTTTTTACAGAGAGGAAGGGAGAGGGATAGAGAGTTAGAAACATCGATGAGAAAGCAACATCCATCAGCTGCTTCCTGCACACTCCCCACTGGGGATGTGCCTGCAACCAAGGTACATGTCCTTGACCGGAATTGAACCCGGGACCTTTCAGTCCACAGATTGACGCTCTATCCACTGAGCCAAACCAGTTAGGGCTATCCTTTATTTTTTTAATGTGGTGTATCACATTGGTTGATTTATGGATGTTGACCCATCCTTGCATCCCTGGAATAAATCCCACTTAGTCATGTGTATAATTCTTTTAATGCATTGTTAAATCCAGTTTGCTATTATTTTGTTGAGAATTTTTGCATCTATGTTTATTATCAACTAGGGTTCTGGTGCACAAAAATTTGTGCACTCGGGGGAGTCCCTCAGCTCGTCCTGTGCCCTCTCGCAGTCTGGGACCCCTCGGGGGATGTCCACCTGCTGGCCTGCCTGGCCAGCCTGGGTGAGGGGCTGATCGCTGTTTGCAGGCTCACCAAGCCCCCCCAGTGGGGACCTTCACCCCATGGGGGTGTGGCCAGCCTGGGTGAGGGGATGAGGGCTGTTTTCAGGCTACCCACAGCTCCCATTGACCCAAGGTCCCAGCGAGGCTGGCTGGAATCAGGTTTCTGGGGTTTATTTATCTTCTATAATTGAAACTTTGTTACCTTGAGCCGAGGCCTAGGCAGGCAATGGAAGCCTCCTGTTTGCTTCCTCTCTGTGGCTTCTATAATTGAAACATTGTTGCTTGAGCAGAGGCCTGCTGGCCTAGTCAGGCAGTTGCAATGGAAACCTCCTGCTTGTTCCAGCTCCATGGCTGCTGGCCGCCATCTTGGCTGGGTTAATTTGCATATAGCTGCTCTGATTGGCTGGTGGGCGTGACTTGGCTGGTGGGCATGGTTTTGGGTATCTCAGAATGATGGTCAATTTGCATATTACTCTTTTATTAGATTAGTTGATATTGCCCTGTAATTTTATTTTTTGTGATGTCTTTGTCTGATTTGGTTATTAAGGTAATTCTGGCTTCATAGGATGAGTTTGGAAGTGTCCCTTACTCTTCAGTATTTTGAATTAGTTTAAGACAAATAGGTATTGATAGGTATTGATTCTTCTTTAAATGTTTGGTAGAATTCAACTGTGAAATTGTCTGATCCTGTATGGTTGAGAGGTTTTTATTATTATTATTGTTTCAATTTCATTGCCAGTAATCAGTCTGTTTAGATCATCTATTTCTTCCTGATTTAGCTTTGGACTGCAATATGCATTTAGAAATTTATCCATGTCTTCTTAAATTTGTTGGCATATAATTGTTCATAGTATTCTTTAATGATTCTTTGTATTTCTGTGGTGTCACTTGTAACTTCTCTTTCATTTATACTTCTATTTATATGGGCTCTCTTTTTCTTGATGAATTTGGCTAAAGGTTTGTCAACTTTGTTTATCTTTTCAAAGAACCAGCTCTTAGTTTTATTGATATTTTCTATTGTATTTTAACTTCTATTTTGTTTATTTTTCACTTGGATCTTTGTTATTTCCCTCCTCTGTTTATTTTTATTTATTTTTTTAAAATATATTTTATTGATTTTTTTACAGAGAGGAAGGGAGAGGGATAGAGAGTTAGAAACATTGATGAGAGAGAAACATCCATCAGCTGCCTCCTACACCCCCCCCCCCCCACTGGGGATGTGCCCGCAACCAAGGTACATGCCCTTGACAGGAATCGAACCTGAGATCTTTCTGTTCACAGGCCGACGCTCTATCCACTGAGCCAAATCTGTCAGGGCCCTCCTCTGTTTACTCTGGGTTTTGTTTGTTTTTCTTTTTCTAGTTCCTTTAGGTTTAGAGTGAGATTGTTTATTTGGGATTTTTCTTGTGTCTTGAGGTAGGCCTATATAGCTATGAACTTCCCTTTTAGAACTGCTTTTACTTCATCCCATACATTTCTAGGATCATTTTTGGTACCAATTATTTGAGGTGGAATTTCCTAGAGGCAGAACCAAAATAAGAATGTTTATTTGAGTCATTTATTTGGGGAGTGTTCTTAGGAGAAAGGGAATAATAGAAGCAAGGGGGTTCTCTCAGAAGCAATGATTCTCTCTCATTATTGATGTTGCGGGCAGGGGGGAGCTAAGAAAGAATATGGTCTTGGCTGGAGATTGCTTTAGATTGACCCATAGGGAAACTCTAGAGGACAAACTATCCCATTTTAAGTTAAGAGAATTGACTTTTTATCCTGTGTCAACCCGTCATTGGCTGTGGGTGGGTGTAAATACATAGCCTCCCAGGCAAGGATGCCTCCCAGGTGGTTGAGGAGATGCCTCCTATGTGGTTTATTCTTTGGGGAAATAAACAATTGTGAGTTATTGACCAACATTTATAGCAGCTGAGGGGTAGCAACTACCACAGGTAGGTAACATGGATATGAGCAAGGCATCAACTGTATTCAATACATTAATATCCCTGAATATTTAGGGATGAGCCTCTGATCTCTAATCTGACAGTGTCCCAACCCTGCTGTTTAAGCTCATAGGATCCTGTGAGTGTGAGCTGCACTAATACTGCCATGTCAAGCTTGACAAAGCTAGTAGCCTCCCATATCATGGCCATGTTCTCTAGATATACTACAAGTCATTCTTTAAAAAAAATATTTTCATTGATTTCAGAGAGTGGAAGGAAGAGAGAAAGAGAGATTGAAATATCAATGATGAGAGAATCATTGATCAGCTGCCTCCTGCACGCCCCCTACTGGGGATCAAGCCTGCAAACTGGGCATGTGCCCTTGACTGGATTTGAACCTGGGACCCTTCAGTCCTTAGGCCAATGCTCTATCCACTGAATGAAACTGGCTAGGGCTGCAGTCATTCTTCTTTAAGATGCTTTCAAACTCTCCAAGGTCATGAAGCATTAGGATATGGTCCTTTTCTTACAAAATCAGCCAGGAGAAATACAAGGCAAATCTCTCTTCTGAACGTCCCTTTTATAAATGAAGAAATTGAAGCTTAATGGTTTGTACACCAAGGTTAGAATAGGTAAAGCTGGAACCAGAGTTAATAGTTAATTTTCAGGCTTCCTACTACATTAGAGATCAGTAAATTATAGCTCATGGGCCAAACCCATTTCTTCCCTCCCCCTGTACTTGCTTTTGTTTTATGAGAATATAGATAGAAATAGTCACTTGTTTATGTATTGACTATGATTGCTTTTGCACACAATGGCATCATTGAGTAGCTGTTGCAGACATGGTATGGACCGAAAAGCCAAAAGTATTTATTATCAGGCCCTTTATAGAAAAAAAATTGACTGTGCATGCTATTTCTGGAACCTCTACAGACACTTTTTCTAATTCTAAGGGTCAGTTATTCTAAGATTTTAAGTGGAAGGGGAATTTTCCCTGACTCCTAATGAGATAGCACAACCTGAATGTTGAAAACCTATTTTCTTCTATATTAAAAAGAAATTAAGAGAATATATGGTGTAACTTAGAGGGAATTTGAAAAGAGTCCTGGAGAAGAACCAGCTTAAAAGATCCTCAAGCCAGGCTGGTGTGGCTCAGTGGTTTAGTGTTGACCTATGAACCAAGAGATCACAGTTTGATTCCCGCTCAGGATCCTTGAATCCTTTCTTAAAAGATTGAGGATCTTCCAATTCAGAATTCTATAGCCTTAGTGAATGACCAAATGAATACTGGTATGTAGGAAGGGGAAAAGGTCTGGAAGGATACAGACATCTGGTGGGTAGTTACCTTTGGTGGAAGGAGAGATATTTAATTCTTCACTTCTGTAATATTTGTGTGTGTCTGGGTGTGTGTGTAGTATAACTATGTACATTTTCAATTAAAAATGATACAAACACAGAATGACAGAGGAAGAGGGATGGAGGGAGGGGGGAGAGAGAGGAAAAAAAACTTGAGAGACTTCTTTCCCAATGGTGTTTAAGAAAAGGATTTCTAAGATGATGGATGCATCTGTGTTCATAGTGAGATGGTTGACTTAATGACCTCCTTGCCCCTGGCATCCATCCTATGATAGATGGGCTGCCCCAAACTCCTCAGGGTCTATGTTCCTTCATGGGCAGAGAGCTGGAAGAAGCATTCAGAATAGAGTAAGGGCTACAAATTTCTACAGAAACAAATGAACTGCATAGTTGCATTTGAAATATAATTGAAATTGTGTTTCCATTTCTCAGGGAGCTAGTATGGCCAGTATGAAGACTGAATTGGGCATGTCAGAAACTAATCATGGAATATTTCAGCTTTTTCCAGGATGGCTGCAAGATATAAAGAAATGGATGTGCGCCTTCTTATTTTAAAAAAATGAGTAATACATGAACATTGTAAAACAGGCAAACAATACAGATGTACATAAAATAAAAAGTGAAAGCCCTCCTTCCTAATCACTCTTACCAGAGGTAACAACTGCATATAATTTGAGGTTGGAACGTCTGTAAATATATCTTTTCCATTTACTCATACATTCATATATATGTGTGGGTTTTTGTTTTGTTTTGTTTTGTTTTGTTTTGTTTATCCTCACCTGAGGATATTTTCCAATGATTTTTTTGAGAGAGTAGAAGACAGAGGGAAAGACAGAGAGAAATATCGATGTGAGTGAAACACATTGATTGGTTGCCTCCTATATGCACTGACCAGGGCCCAGGTGGGGGAGGAACCTGCAACCAAGGTCATGCCCTTGACCAGAATTGAACCTGGGACCCTTTGGTCTGCAGGCTGACACTCTAGCCACTGAGTCAAACCAGCTGGACTGTGTTTTTTTAAATGGCATCATGCTACATATAGGAATGCATTTTCATTTTCACTTAATATATCAGGGCCACATCGAATTTAGATTGATTTTATTCTTTTTAATGGCTCCATAACATTCCATTGCATGAGTGTACAAAATGTATATAACAATTTCTTCACTTATGGACATTTCAGTTGATCCTCACCCCTCTTTGCTGTCGCTCTGCTGCAATGAATATCTCTGCATACAAATATTTGGGTATTGGTGCATATATTTGTGTAGGACACATATAAAAGTTACATACATTTATCTTTCTAAAAATATCCACTTGACCTCTATAAAAAGATCACGCCACAATAAAAATAATTTTTTTAAAAAAAGGTCATGACAATTTATATTCTTACCATCAATTTACAATTTTTCAGTGTTTTTTTTATGTCTCATATGACTAGTTACCAATGAGGTTGCAGATCTTTTCATGTTTCTTGGTTATTTGTGTTGCTTCTTTTGTGAATTGTCATTTAAAAACTGTGCTATCTTTCCCCCATTGATTGTAAGAATGCCTTCTAAGTTATAGATAGTAACTATTTCATATATTGAAACACATTCTGAGTTCATATTTATGTTTTAACATATGCAGACTTTTATCGGAGAGATTTTATGTAGCCACATTGCCAGTCTTTTCCTGTTTCTAGGTCCCCCATCATGCTTGTAAACACATGTCACTTCCAAAGATTATCCAATGATTCTTTCTTCCTCCATTGTCTTTATGATTTTAGTCTTTATTCTTATATCTTTAACTCAACCATATTTTACTTTTGTGGAACACGTAAATAGGGCTACTGTCAAGTTTATTTTTCTCAGTTCTGATTCGCAGGGGAGGGGTTTTGGGAGCTATTTCACCGGGCAACAACCATCTAGGAACACATGCCTTTTTGGCATTCACCTGTGCTCGGCACTTTACACATAGTGTGTGACTTCATCTTCAAGCGAATTTTAAACTCAATTTATAATTAAAGAAACTGGCCATACGTAACGCAAATGCCTGTACAGCCGGCATCGCAAAACCCTCCACTGCAAAGGTCAGGGCGCGAGCACAGAGCTGAAGAGCCCAAAACCACGCCCACTTCCAAACTCTCGCGATAGTTGACGTCATCCGAGAGCGCCGGCAGCCGCGACAGGCGCGCGGCTTGCGTAGAAGGAAGCTGCGGTCGGTGGTGCTGTCTCACCGCTGAGGCCGAGAAGCCGGCGAGTCCCGCGTCCTGTTGCGCCTTCAGCCCCCGGCCTCCCGCCACCATGGAGTACCTCATCGGCATCCAGGGCCCCGACTACGTCCTTGTCGCCTCCGACCGGGTGGCCGCTAGCAGTATTGTCCAGATGAAGGACGGTGAGAGGAGGCCCGGCCGGGCCTGGGTGTAGGGGCATCCGGCGAGGTTCCGGGGTGCTGGGTGAATACCGGGGAGGTCCGGGAGTCGGAGCCCCGCCGGCCCTGACCACCACTTGCTTACCTTTTGGAATTAGGAGACTGGCAGGCAAGCCAGCGCCTTAACCTTCGCTCCCCTCAGGCCTCGGTGGTCAGTGCTCTGCTCTGGCCTTCGCTAAAAGCGCTCTAGGCGAGAGTTGCCTAAGGGAATTCCGGTTTTAAGTCTTTAAGCACCTGCCGCGCACCAGACTCGCTAGACCCAGAAATGATTGCTGTCGCTACTGGTGAGGTTAGTTTGCTGGCAGCAGGAGGTGGGATCGTGAGCGGCGTGAGACTGTGGGACCAGAAAGTTGGCATTTCTCTTCCGCTGCCTGTGCTGTATTCCTCCTGTGTCTCAGCTCAGATCCTCCTTTTCCAGTTTTCCAGGACACTAGCTGTCGCGTTTTTCTTATATTTAAGTAGTTGGTGGAGCTCGGAGACGAGAGCCCCGTCACTTATGTACTTAATTGACTGCATAAGTTATTTCGCGGTGTCCCGATTTCCTCATCTGTTAACTCAGGGAGCATTTGAGATCTTGCTTCCTGGCAATTGTGGTCAATTTGGCAGAAACAAACTCATAAAAATCTGTTTAAATCACAAGCTTGTTGGGGGGATGATTGAGTGCAAAAGTTTTGTGCAAATGCTTAGCAGAATAACACATACTTAGTAGTAATAACACTCAGCACTTATGTATGAGGTACTGTTTTAAGCGATTTCCATTAATTTCATGTAACCTTTTAAGATAATCACTATTATATCGTCACTTTACAGATGTTATTTTTAAGCTGCTGAGGTTTGGATTGACTAAGACCACAAGTGGCAGAACCCAGGTTTGAACCTCTATGCAGTTTGACTCCATGTTGTGCACATAACTATTGTATGGTACATACTGTCCCCCCATAGTCAGTACTCAGTCATTGTTTAAAGAATTTTTTGGGGTTGATGATCTGCAAAAATCTAAGGATGTTTTCATGATTGACCAGAGACACGTAGGTTACTTTTGAAAAAGTATTTATACTTTAGCTCAGGTGATGTATTGTTCACTTGAGAAATAGATTTTGGGCCCTTTACATTGCGAGGTACTTAAGGGATACAAAGAAGAATAAGATGTGGCCCTTATCTTAAAAGAAGTTACAGTTTAACAGGGGACTCAGATCTGTGTATAAATAATCATAGCGCAAGCTAGAAATGTATGCTGCATAAGAAAAGTGCAAACTTCTGAGGTAGAGCAGAGATAGAAGAGATTGTTTTTAGCTAATCTGGAGTAAGACGAGATCTTTCTTGTTCTAGAGATTACGGAAAGCTTTGAGGACAGATAATAGTTCATCTTGGGTTTAAAGAATGAAAAATTACTAAATCTGCGGTTTCCTGAAGTATGTGAAAAAGGGTAGAAAATGTCCATCACTGCTTTTGTAAGTGACAGACATTTGATTGTCAGATTATCATCACTTGGGGTGATGGAAAGAACCATGAGGAACCCTGCTTGATTTTTGGTCTTTCTGAAGAAGAGAGAGATCTGAAAGTGGTTTGTCAAACATCTATGTTGTGGATTGTTCCTCAAGTCAAATTACTATATAAAATTGCATAACTAGTTTATAGAAGTTCTGTTTGTAAACCATTGTTCCCAAGGGAGTAAATTTGTTTTGAGAGTAAGTCTGTCCATCATTTTGACTACTAAGACCTGGGGCATGCAAGTGATGTTAGCATGAAGTAGTGTCTAAATAGAATAATAATTTAGTACCTTTACAGGTTTCTAGTTTTGTTTTTTGTTTTTTAATATATTTTTATTGGTTTCAGAGAGGAAGGGAGGAGAGAGAGAGAAACATCATTGATGAGAGAGAATCATTGATTGGCTGCCTCCTGCATGCCCCCTACTGCAGATCGAGCCCACAGCCTGGGCATGTGCCCTTAACTGGAATCAAACCCGGGAACCTTCATTCCACAGGCCGAAGCTCTATCCACTGAGCCAAATCAGCCAGGGTTACAGGTTTCTGTTTTATTACAATGTATATTAAATCACATTGAAAAATAGAATGTGCTTTAACCTGATTTACTAGTATATACACAGTACTTCTAGGTGTTATAAGAGATGCAGTATATTAGATATAATTCATAGAGTGGTCTAAGACATTAATAAAACAAGGAAATAGCCCTGGCCATAGTGGCTCAGTTTAACCATTGCCCCATGCACCTAGAGGTTCCCAGTCTGGGCACATGCCCAGTAGGGGATGTACAAGAGGCAACCGATCAATAATTCTCTAATACATTGATGTTTATATCTCTTTCCCCTGACCCTTCTCCCTCTAAAATCAATGAAAACATATTAAAAAAGAAGACAACAAGGAAATATATACAAGATGATTTTGTATGATAAAAGATATCACTAGTAAGTATTAGGTTTTGGTTTATTTTCCCTTTAAAAAAATTATTTATTAAATTTATTGGGATGACATTGGTCAACATGAACATATAGGTTTCAGGTGTGGGTTTCTATGTTACAAGATCTGTATATTGCACTGTATGCCCACCACCCATTAGGTTTTTAAATTGATGATTTGGGGAATAAGTCCTTGGGGTATTTATTCAGAGGAAAGAAAGATCACTGCAATGTGGAAGAAAAGTGAATTTGAGTTAATTCTTTAAAAATATTTAGAAATAATTGCAGTCAACTCAGTGTCTAATTTTCCATATGGTCTTTTCTGATACAACATTTTTTTGTGATGGCCCTGGCCAGTGTGGCTCAGATGGTTGGAGCATTGTCCCATACACAGAAGGATCTCATAGCCTGGGCACATAGCCAGGCTATAGGTTCCAGCTGATCGATGTTTCTATCACATCGATAATTCTCTCTCTCTCTCTCTCTCTCTCCCTTTCCCTCTAAAATCAGTGTTTTGGAATTGGCACGTGGACTTTTTCCTATCTTTCATTTCATGAAGGAATTCTTTCCTTTTTTTTTTTTATTGCATAAAGTATTACAAAGATTAGTACATATATCTTTTTTTTTTCCCCCATCAGCAGATAATGGATTAGAAAACTGTGGTACATCTACACAATGGAATACTATGCTGCTGTAAAAAGGAAGGAATTCTTACCATTTGCAACAGCATGGATGGAACTGGAGAGCATAATGCTAAGTGAAATAAGCCAGTCAATGAAAGAAAAATACCACATACCCTCACTCATCTATGGATAATAAAAATCATTATAAACTGGTGAACAAAAATAGATACAGAGGCAGAGCAGCATCAAAACAGACTGTCAAATTACAGCAACAAGGGTGGGAAGGGTTGGGGGGGTAAGAGATCAACCAAAGGACTTTTATGCATGCATATAAGCATAACCAATGGACACAAAACACTGGGGGGTAGGAATTCTTTCCTTTTTAATCCTTACCTGGGGATATTTTTTCCATTGATTTCTAAAGAGAGTAAAAGGGATTGAGGGGAGAAGAGAGAGAGAGAAACATCGATGTGTCTCACATCAATTGGTTACCTCCTGTATGCATCCCTGACAGGGCCAGGGAACCTGCAACCAAGGTACAAGCCCTTGATTGGGAATTGAAACCGAGACCCTTCGGTCCTTGGGCTGACACTCTAAACACTGACCCAAACTGGCCAGGGCTCATGAAGAAATTTGTGTAGGGTAGGCAAGAATGCTAAAAATGAATAATATTTTGGAATTCTTTTCCTTCCAAGTATAAAATGAGAATGGTACTTCCAGTTTTCCCAGAGAGTACTTGCTTATTAATGTGGCCTACTTTAATTTGGTTATATGCCACATTTCTTGTCTTTCTCCTGGCCTATATAGAATTGTTCAGAGTACTCCAACCCACACAGAATGCTCATTTCTTTTTTTCTGAATTAGTTACTATAGTGTGTATAATCGAACTACATTGTGTAACACTGAATTTAATAATATTGTACATGTATAATTTTCTCACTTATGAGTTAGGTCAGCAGTCGCCAACTGGTGGTCCACAGACTACTGGTGGTCCGTGAGGTCTGAAAGGTTGGCAACCGCTGAGTTAGGTAGGAGAAAGCAATAGTGTTACCATTTTGCATGCTTGGAAACCATTTGCCCAACTTTAGAGTGCTGAGCCTAGATTATAACTATGTTCAGTTGGGTTCTAATCCAGTTGGCTTTCCACAGAATTGTACATCAATGTTCATTTTGTTGTCCATTTGTTTCATGAATGTGGGTCTTGTAAGTTCTTTAAGGACCAGAAATTCTCTAGAGCTACATAGGCTGTTTTTTTGCACAACTCAGGAAGCAGTTAGAATCTATCACTTTTGTTTTTATATTTCCCTTCACTACTCATTGGACAGGTCATAGGTGTTTTAAAACATTTTTGGCCTTGTATTAAGTTCATTTCAGAGTTGAACAGCTTTAGCATTTTAGCCTAGAATTTTAGCATCTAAACTAATAAAAGCGGAATAGTAAAATTAACCGTTTCTCCGGGACGCCCACAGCCAATCAGAACGGCTGTATGGAAATTAGCCCAGCCAACATGGCGGCCGCCACTCACGGACCTGAGTAAACGTTTAGGCAGCGTCAGTTGCAGCAGGAGCGAAAGGGAAACTACCTGCTCGCTGGCTCCTTAGCCTTTGGCCTGAAGCAAAACGCACATTTGCAACAATTAAGTGTAACAATTGTTTCATTATAGAAGCTGCGAGGTGTGGCGGCCGCCATTCACGGACCTGAGTAAACGTTTAGGCAGCGTCTGTTGCAGCAGGAGCGAGAGCGAAACTACCTGCTCGCTGGCTCCTTAGCCTTTGGCCTGAAGCAAAACACACATTTGCAACAATTAAGTGTAACAATTGTTTCATTATAGAAGCCAAGGTGAGGCAGAGAGGAGGCTTCGTTAGTAAAAGGCCTCGCCTTAAAGGAACAGCATCAATTATAGGAAACCTGCGTCCAGCCGGCCTTGCTGGGATGTTGGGCAATGGGAGCTGTGGGCAGCCTTAAAGCCCCTCACCCAGGCTGGTCAGGTAAGCTAGCAGGTGGACATCCCCCGAGGGGTCCCAGACTGCGAGAGGGCATAGGCTGGGCTGAGGGACCTCCCGAGTACACAGAGAGGCTGCAGGGTGGGACAGCGCAGGACCCAGGACCCGTGAGTGGGAAAGAGGCAGCAGGGTTGGAGGGAAGCGGGAAAGAGGTGGCAGGGTCAGCGGCCTGCTTGGTGGGCTTCCCAGTCCCTTGGAGGGGCATCGGGAAGTGGGTAAGTGGCGGCAGGGTTGGAGGGGCATCGGGGAGCGGGAAAGAGGCGGCAGGGGGTCGGCAGCCTGCTTGGTGGGCTTCCCCAGCCCTTGGAGGGGCATCAGGGAGCGGGAAAGAGGCGACAGGGGGTCGGCAGCCTGCTTGGTGGGCTTCCCAGGCCCTTTGCAGGGCACCAGGAAGTGGGAAAGCAAGGTGGCAGGCTGGGGAGTGGGAAAGAGGCAGCGGGGCAGTCTCGGCCTGCTTGGCAGCTGCCCAGGCCCTTTGCGGGGCACCGGGGAGCGGGAAAGCAAGGTGGCAGGCTGGGGAGTGGGAAAGAGGCAGCGGGGCGGTCTCGGC
>PVJC01015891.1:0-34424 GCA_004026665.1 Murina feae
TTCCTGGACTTGGAAGTCTATTTCTTTCACCAGGTGAGGGAAGTTTTCTGTCATTATTTCTTCAAATAGGTTTTCAATATCTTGCTCTTTCTCTTCTTCTGGCACCCCTGTAATTCTGATGTTGGTGCGCTTGAAGTTGTCCCAGAGACTCCTTACACTATCTTCATACTTTTTGATCCTTTTTCTTTTTTCTTCTTTTTTTTTTTTCTTTTTGCTTGTCCCACTGGGTGGGTTTTGCTTCTTCATATTTCATATCTTTGACTTGCTTCTTGCGATCCTCTCGTCTGCTGTTGGATGTCTGCACAATATTCTTCATTTCAGTCAGTGTATGATTCATTTCTAGTTGGTCCTTTATCATATCCTTGAGGGTCTCATCAAATTTATTGGCAATCTCTAGCGTTTTCTTGAAAAACCTAATAACCGTGGTTTTGAACTCTATATCCTGTCGTTTTCTTTCCTCCATCTCTGTCATTTGTGACCTGTTTCTTTGTCTCCTCATTTTGGCTGCTTCCCTTTCTGATTTAGGCGATCACTGCGAGGGATTAACCTCCAAGCCACTTGGTTACGAGAGTCAGCTGTGTCTACAGTGGGAGAACTTCTGTGCTGGAGACACCCTTATGGGGCAAGAGTTGTTTCAGTGGAGCTTTTATGCTCACTGCATCTGCCCCGAGTGTGTTCCTTGTGGGTCTGTTTTGTTTAGGTTAGTCTCTCTCTGGCCACTGGATGAGGCTGGCTCCTGTATCTTTAAGGAGGTGTTGCTGTAGAAGCCTCTGACGCACTTGGGAGGGGCGGGGCGGAGCAAATAGCTATGGTGCTTCTCAGCCCTGCGCTGAGAGACACCAGGTCTCTGTGTCTCGTGTAATTGCTGTAAGCAACGCTGAGAGAAACCCGCTCTGGATTTCCTCCAGGTGCCAGTCAGTCCCCCTTCTCTGGGTGTCTGTGGGACCTCAGAAACTCGCCTGGAACTGGAGTTCAGAGCCGCTGGGAGCTTGTGGCTCTCTCCGTTTTGGAAAAGAACCGCGACCTTCGGTACCAGTCTTTCCCCGAGCCCGTGCGCGTGCCTCCGTACCTCTGTACTTTGCTTCCACCACTCCTCTGAGTCTCAGACTCTTCTCTAGTTGTAGGATTTTCACTCAGCCAGCTGTCCTGTGGGTGCGAGTGGTGTCCGTGTGTTCTTTTCGTGGTTTTTCTGAAAGTTGTTCACAGCTGCATATACGGTGTCTACCCTATGCTGCCATCTTGTTTTTTTCCGACCCTGGTCCTTTTGAAGAGTACTGCTCACCTATTTTATAGTGTACCCATCAGCGGGGTTCTTCCAATGCTTTCTTATTAAACATTTGCTTGGATTAGAATTGTAGCTTTTTGCAAAAAATTAATAAAGGTAAAGAGAAAGACGTACTTTTAAATGGACTCAAATAACCTTTACCCTAGTGGAAGCATTTCAGAGAAGTAGAATTTGGTCAAAATAGTAGCCACTAAACCTGGCAACAGGATTAGTTTCAAGGCAGATAGATAAAGTAAAACTTGGCAGCTCTAGTGGAGGTTTAACATAATCCAAGGGCAATATAAAAGGAAACAGTATAACAAAAGTGTTAAGTTTTTAAAACACATTATCATTAGTGCTACACAGAAATCTTTATATATAAAAGCCTAACATGCAAAGTGTCCCCTTGGGAGTTTGACTGACTGCGAGTTCAATCGCTCGCTATGATGTGCACTGACCACCAGGGGGTGGTGCAGAAGGAAGGGAGGCCCGGCCAACAGCCAGCAGCCAGTAGGGACCTTACCCATGCACGATTTTGTGCACTATGCCTCTAGTTATCTTATAATACGCCAAGTTTCAGAGTTGTAAACCTTCATAGATTTCATGAATACATACATTTTCTACTAAAAACTGCCCACAAATATTTAATTTAAAACTTTGTGAAGAAGTTAATTAAATTTAAAAATAAATTTTACTTAATATAGTACAAATTATTCTGGTTACTTGTTAAATATTCCAGTGATATTCTGAGTTTGCAAATATTCGGGATGAACTTCAGTGGCCAATAATTTTTCTCTATTTGTTTAAACTCATTGCATGTCAAATCAAGGAAAAGTAGATAATATTGTTTTTGCATAATTCAGAATTAATTTCACAGAAATTTGAAACAGTTGTGGTACCTTTAATTAAACATCTCATCATAAGGCTTGAAAATAATTTTAGAGATATATTTCAGGGGCCAAATTCCTATGTAATTAAAAATAAACTAAATTTTTATTTTTAAAAAGTGATACTTAAACAATATTGTGTATTTAAGTTATCTACCATGTTTGAGCAGCTTAAATCTACTTAAAATTTTATAATAATAAACTAATGTGTTTATATCTTTAATATAAAAATATTTGTTTTATTTTAACTGATTTTTTTTCTGGGAAGAGTTGTTGTACTTCATTTTAAACATAATTTATGTTTTTCTTTCCTATAAGTTTGAAGTTCCAATTTATGTTTAATTCTGTGTTCAAGCATTTTCTCTAGAGACGTTCCTTTGCTGATGGCAAGCCAGTATCATCCATACATCTGGGGGAATTAGTTCAGTGTGTGATACATGGCAACAAAATTAAAATTTTAGTTGTCTCATAATATCTTTTTGTAACATCTGACAACCTAGTTAGTTAAGTTTCCAACATATTTTATCTTCTGAAAACCTAACAGGTGTTGGGTAGATTTTATTCATCTGTTACAAATCCGTATAGATTCCAACTATGGTCCATTCCATAGAAGACATTTGTTGTGCTTGTAGGTATCCTGAACCTGTTCAAACAGCATCACCTGTCTTCTTGGTTGATGCTGGCTATTCTGTTCTGTTCTTGGCACCTGGCCCATTGGATCCACATCATGGTTTCTATAAAAGAGGTTTATTTATACGCATACTCTTTCACTTGTCTCAAATGATCATCTGTCTTTGCCTGGCAAATTGTTAGTCTTGGTGGAACTGTCTAAGGATAGGTTGACCTGTGCAGGATTATCTCTTTATTGTCTGACAAAATGATATATTGACTCTCTAACACCTTCATCAAAGTAAATTCTAACTATGTTACCACCAGAAATAATAGTAGGCTGGAAATTTCACACTAAATATTTCTAATTTTCAGAATAAAATAGACAAATTTTAAGGATTAGATGTTGAGAATGTGCTTATTGTATATGTGAGGAATAAGTTGACCTCATTGCCATGATAGATAAAATAAAGTTCAGCCTTTGGGGAAAAAAAGAAAACATGCATTTTTATAGTTCATGAGAATTTAAGTTAGCTAACATAGATACTTTTAGGAGGAAAAGAATGGAAATATGAAAAGAATAAAAAATCAGAAGAAAGTGGAGACGAAGGAGTTTCAATTTTACTAGAAAACTAGAGACCTGATGAACAAAGATTCACGTAAGAATGTGCCTTCGTTCCCCCAGCTGCCAGCACTGTCTTCGCTCCCTCCTGGAGCTGCCTTTCTGCCTTCCCACTCTGCTCAGAGGCCTGGAGCAGCTGGGGTGGTGCAGAATGCTTGCATCATAGCCATGGAGATGACAAAAGTGTCACGCCCTGTTCCCAACCACTTGGCACTTGTGTATGCAAATGAACCCGTCATCTTTGTTGGGTTAATTTGCATACTCACTCCTGATTGGCTGGTGAGTGTCACAAAAATACAGTCAATTTGTAGGTTTCTCTTTTATTAGTGTAGATTTTATTAGTGTAGATTATATTGTTGGTTAAGATATATGTTTGTATCAAGGAAATATTAAAATTTTTGAACACTTGACTATCATTTTTGTTGGATGGAGACTTCAAAAACTTGATACTTTAAGTTTTTGATATGCATATATGGTTTATCTTTAAATATGCTGTTCTCTGTTTAGATATATTTCAATAATCATATTAATAAATATTTATTTATATAAATAAAAATATTTTCTAATTCAAATGTTAATTAAATTAAAATATTTATTAATAAGACTATTATTAATATGAGCTCACAATTTTATATTATTCTTTATAATCTAACTAATATAACAGTACTATTGAAAGTCTTTAGATGAGAATAAATGCCAGTATTATGAAAATCCCTGTATATTTTTAGTTTTTAAAATACACATGCTGCAACTTTATAGTACTCAGAGGACCAGGAGCCTATTCCCTATAAATGTTAGGGGAAGGGACTCAACAAAGGGAAGATAGACACATACCCAGTAAAGTTGTGGTGATATGGGGAAGGTGCTCCCTACCAGTCATATCTGTGAACAGATATAATTGGCCAGAATGGGCATGGCCAGCGCAAGCACGCAACAATTTGGGAAAATGTAATCCTCTAAGCCAGCAGTTCTCAACTTGTGGGTCCCAACCCTTTTGGCGGTCGAACGACCCTTTCACAGGGGTCGCCTAAGACCATTATGCATATCAGATATTTACGTTATGATTCATAACAGTAGCAACATTACAATTATGAAGTAGCAACGAAAACAGTTTTATGGTTGGGCCACACCATGAGGAACTGCTTTAAAGGGCCAGAAGGTTGAGAACCACTGCTCTAAACCAAGGGGTTCGCTTTTGTACTCTGGGCTCATTCTTGGCTTCCTTGCATTTGCCCGTTTCTTCCATAACCACGTGGACCCGCGGACACCACATGCAATGGGCTGATGGACTGCAGTAGGGAAATGCACATTAAGTTAGCCTGATGCTACACTGGATTTCATAGACATGGAAAGGAAATTCTGGACACTGGCCCTGATTTTAGCTCTACTAAAGCCACAGCTATACTTCCATGACTGGACTAAGGGAAATGAGACTTGGAAACTCAGGGATTTAATTCTGGAGAAATAAAGCTTTCTACTATATCTCACCCTCCTGTGTGAGTTTCAGAAAATTATTTTTCTTGGGGTAGCACAATAAATCCACCCCTACTAGCGACTGGAGGATAAGAGGACCTCTCCTATATGGTAGCACTTAGACATAGGTGATTTTAAAAAAATGCTTGATTGCTATAAGTAGTGTAATTAATAAGCCCAATTAACTTGTTTAAACTTGAATGGTACTTTTCATTTTATTTTAAATTACCTTATATGATTCACTGTTAAGCCCTTATAATTGCATCTGAGACACAGGTATCAAAATATTCATTTAGCCCTAGCTGGTTTGGCTCAGTGGATAGAGCCTATGAAGGGTCTCAGGTTCGATTCCGGTCAAGGGCACACGCCTGGGTTGCAGGTTTGATCCTCAATGTAGGGTGTGCAGGAAGCAGCCAATCAATGATTCTCTCTCATCATTGATGTTTCTATCTCTTCCTCTCTAAAATCAATAAAAATACATTAAAAAGTATTTACTTAACAAAAATTTTCTATATCTATTTGTACAAAATACATTTCTTTTATATTTTTAGGGAGTACTTCTGTTATTTTTATTATGAAAAAAGCTGTAATCCTTTTTTCATGTGCTATATTGCTGTTTTTGTAAATTATTCACATCTTCTTCCAAGAAATTTCACCACTGGTATGGTCATTTCATAAATTGTGGGTATTGGTAAATCCTGTAAATTAAAGTATATGAGCTAAGAGAAACAAATCAATGAATAGACTTCTGTTACATACATAAAAGCAGTCAGGATTATTGACCTTCTCTCTAGTCAGAAAGGTAGATTAATTTATACTTAATGCCCATTATTTGTTTTGAAGTCTCTGTCATACCCTAGTTCATGGCTAGGGTTAGCCAACAGGCTCCTCTGCTTTAATGAAAATGTTGTATATCTACACTTTCTAATATGGTAGTCATTGGGCACATGGGGCCACTGCGTATTAGAAAGATGGCTACCCAGACAGACAAACTAGTTTTAAAAATATATTTCATTTTAATCAATTTAAAATGAAATAGCCTGCAGTTAGGCAGCTTGAACTGGCATACAAATAATTAGTTTGGGAATTCCATCCCAGGGAGCAGGAGTGGGAGACGGGAAGTGAGACAAAGGAGAAAGCTAATGGGAGGACGCATTATTGAATTGGCCATGGATTCTAGCAACTGATGCTCAGTCTTTCAGGCCTTCTGAGGAGCTGCATGCAATTCATTTCAGAACTCCACACAGAAAATTGAAGAGAAGCATTCGTCCTTCAGCTTTCATTTCCCATTGATCCAGCATCTCCTAGGCATTCAATTGCATACAATTTGGGGTTACGTATGCATGAGGAATGAGAGGTTTAGCCAGGGTCGTCTCTCACAGGGGCTTTAGAGGGTACCCATAAGAAGAAGGGCAGCGACCAGGTGAGGCACTGGAGGAAAAAGCCTGTGTGACCAGGGCCACCTTAGCACTGCATCAACCGGAAGTTGGAAGATTTTCTAAGTAATAAGTGCAACAGTTTCAAGTGAGTGCATGAAATGGATATGGCCTCTGATCCTGTTGATTTATGTAATCAAGTTAAGTAGCTGAGAAAATGAAAAGATACTTAGAAATTGTGATAATTAGGAATTGTTGCAAGAATAAAGAAGGTATATGGATAGAGTGCAGAAGGAAGAGAGTTAATTTGATAGAGTGATCTGCAAAGGTCTCTCTGAAGAAGATACTATTAAAGCTAAAACACAGATGATGAAGAGGAGGCCAGGGGAAAAATATTGTGCAATTGATCAAGAAAAAATACATAGGAAACCAGTTTTTCAAAATATCTCCTTGGGAGTTGCGAAAGAAATCCCCAGCCCATCCACCAAACCTACCAATTCAACCAATAAATAGTGTTGCCAAGGAGAAGGGTCCTTGTAGATTTCAACAGTTGTTAAGTCTGTAGCAGTGCTCTGCTTTTCAATGGAAGGCAATAACTGGGAAATCCCTTAAAAAGAAAAAAAGAAGAAGAACATACAGAAACCCAATATTGAAAAGTAAAAATAGTTGAAGTCATAAGTTTTGCTTTCCACATAGATGGCAGAAAACACCTTTAAAATGGTAAATTGTTCACTGTGAAAATGTGAAATCAGGAAGAGAAGAAAAAAGCACTTTAAAGAAAATAGTTAATTTACCTGCATATAAGAGAGAAATGGAAATGGTGCATGAAAATTTGACAGATTTCAGAATAGCGTCTGACAGAGCTGAAATAACATTAGTGATTTTTGGAGGTTAAATTAATTTGATTCACCTTGGGAGTGTAGATTATCTTTATTTTTTAATATCTCAGCATGGAAGACTTAATGCACTTATTTGGAGAAATTAAATTTAAGGTAGGAAATAGATGCTTGAGCCAATCCAATCAAGTGACATTTGCCAAATAAGAAATCAGAGGTTTAGACTTCAACTTTTTAAAACAATGTTGTATAGGAATCTAATTTCTTTCCACCCAAGCTCCCACCCCTGGAACATTTTATTTTTTGCAGGACTAATTGTCTTTAAATGTTTGCATACTATTACTAAATTATCAAATTTAAAATTGAAGCATATGTTTTCTTTCAACATTAGTTTTCAATCTCATTTTTATCCTGTAATGGTCAGTTTTTAACAAACACAAATACCATGAGAAAATGTGCATATTTATCTATGTAATCCTTACAGCAAGTCCATGAAGTGGATACAATTTAAACTTAGCTTTATAGAAGAGAAAAATGACACAGAGATATTAAGTAACTTCCCTATTTTGTTCCCCTGTCCTTGGAGACCGTAGCAGTGTCTGGCAAAAAACATCCATTTAAAAAAATTATTCTTGACAGTAACTTGTTTATTGATCAACTCACTTTTGTATGTGTCACTCTATAAATGCTAAAGAAAAACTCATGATTTTGCTATTCTTCCGTATCTTATATTTTGGTCATAGCTTGGATAAATACTCTTATTCCTTTCTACCCCCAGTTAAAAACTATATGACATCCTTCAGTATTTGCTATTTCCTGGTCTATATCCACCCAAATTTTCACTTGAAATCAAAGAATCATTTCCATTTAACGTGTCTGAATGTAGCACCTGGGCATTCCCCTAAACCAGCTCAAATCCTCATTTCTATCTTTGTGTACCCATTTACAATAAAATGTGTAAGCTGTTCCCTATGAGGCTATTCTCTATTCTCCACTATTTTATTTCTCTCCAAAGCATTAATCACCTACCAATATACTAAATACTTTCAAAATTTATTTTCTGCTTTCCATCACGTAAAATTTAAACTCCATAGGAAATATTCCCCAGCCCCTAGAATAGCTTCTGAAGCATAATAGGTACTCAATAAATATTTATTGAAAAATTGGGTCAATCGATCAGTCATGAATGGTTTACCAGACACTGTGATATTTTGTGTCTTTTGTATTTCTCCATCCTTATCTGGTGCCACTCCCCTTTTTTTTTTCTTTTTTCTTTTTAGTCATCAATGTGGTCACTTTTCCTGGTCATTCCTCACATGGCTGGATGCTTTTCAACCCTTCCTGACTTAATTTAGAGTAAACAACTTCAGAGAAATCTTCCTATAACATCCCAAAGTGCCTTTCTACTCAGCACCACCAATAATCCCTAACCACATGCAACTTGTATCTGTTATGACACTTACTAGTGTGTAGCTTTTTAAAAATGTGTTCTTGTACCTGATTCTTATCTCTCTCTAATATGTGAGCATTAAACTCTCATGTTGTGTTGATCATTTTACCTTCAATGATCCCCCTAATGCCTGGAATGTAATTGGAATGAAGTTGTTGGAGGGAGAGAGAGAAAGGAAACTTTTTAATACAGTTATCTCTATACAATGGAATTATTGGAGACATTTCTATGATATTACCTATCTACATATGATTTACTAAAAGACTTACACATTAAAAAGACACTGGCATTGATTGTAAGTATTATACCCTTGCCTTTTGCTGGGCCTTGTGCACACTCTGCAGAAAGATACAATAGCAGCAGAGACCTACAGGTTTCACCAGGCCTTTCCTAACGCAGCCTGCGCCTTTCATCCTTGTAGACCTCACTGGTTGATAATATTTTAAAAACATTTATTACATTTTTCTTTTTTTAAATCCTCACCCAAGGATATTTTTCCATTATTTTTTTAAAGAAAGAAAGACAGAACTATTAATGTGAGAGAAACATTTTAATTGGTTGTCCCCTGCACACACCCTGATCAGGGCCCTGGCCAAGGAGGAGCCTGCAACCCCAAGGTACATGCGCTTCCCCAGAATTGAACTCAGGATCCTTCAGTCCACAGGCTGATGCTCTAACCACTGAGTCAAACCAGGTAGGGCTATATTGTTCTAATATATTTAACATATATTAGGGTCATAACAACCCACCATGACCAAAGGCTGCCCAATCCAGAAGTCCTTGGGTCAGTGCTGGGTTGCCATGGCGACACAGCACTGACTGTCCCACTGCAGCCTGGTGACTCAGCACTGACTGCCCAGGGGGCTGAGACCCAGAGAGAGAGGCAGGGTCTGAGCCTCAGCCTCAGTGGCAGCTGTTGATCAGTCCTTGCCTCTCTCTCTCCCTCTTTCTTTCCAGGCTTTGTCAGCAGCTGGGCCTTTCTTTCTCTCCCAGCCTCTATGGGGATTGCTGTTCAACCCCACCTCTTTGATTAGGCCTGGAGATAGACCTGGAAATGCTGACTGGCATAGGAACCAACCAATCAGAACCACATGTAGGTGCTGTGAAGAACCAATGACTGTCTAGGAGGTGGAGCTTTTGACACTGACTGGCATAGGAACTGGATAATCAGAACCAAATGTAGGTGCTTTGAAAACCAATGGCTGCCTAGAAGATGGAGCTTCTGATGATGAGTGGCATAGAAACTGACCAATCAGAATCAAATATGGGTGCTTTGGGGAGCCAATGACTGCCTAGGAGGTGGAGCTTCTGACACTGACTGGCATATAAACTGACCAATCAGAACCAAATGTGGGTGTTGTGGGGAGCCAATGGCTGCCTAGGAAGCAGAGCTTTTGATGCTGACTGGCATAGAAATTGACCAATCAGAATCAAATTGGCCAGCAGAGGTGAGCATTTGGGGGCGAGATCAGGTGGCATGGGAGGGCTGTTAGGGGCAAGTCCAGCAGGGGAGGGCAGTTGGGGGCAACCAGGCTGGTAGGCAAGAGCAGTTAAGCACCAGCAGGCAGGCAGGCAGGTGAGCAAGCAGGAGCCAGTGGTCCCACATTATGAGAGGGATTTCAGACTGCTGGTTTAGGCCTGATCCCGGGCTGTTGGACATCCCTCAAGGGGTCTCAGAATGGAGAGGGTGCAGACTTGGCTGCAGGAACCCCCCTCTGGGCACGAATTTCATGTACCGGGCCTCTAGTTCTTTAATACTCACTCATTTATTTAATTTGTAATTGAATCTTCAAAACAATTCCAAGTTCTTTAGGAAAAAAAATGGCACTTTCTGATTTGCCATAAATCTCACAGGGCTGTTTTACATTCCTAAGAGGTTTGGAAGAATTCTGATAGCTATTTTTCTATTCCTCCTTTTTTCCCCTCTTCTTTCTTTATCTCTTTTTATCATAATGTTTGCTATCTGAGGCCTTTTGATGGTAGCAAGAAAACCAAATCATTCATTGGTATTCTAATATATGAGATGACAACCTTTTTTATAACAATTCGTCTGCCAGGGAAAAACATAAATTTCTCTCTGAACAGTCCTCATTTCTCTCTTCACTAACCTCCTTTCTAATTTTCAGTAGTATTTTCACCCTTTCTTGCAAGTGTTTATGATTTAATATAAGGATCTTACTGCTGTGCTCTTTCACTAGTTTTTATGAAATCACATTATTTAAGTATTATATCTAGTTCCATTTCACACTCTGTTTTCTTCATGTATCTGTATGCCTACTTATTTCTCCGACATATTTTTTTTTTTGGAGAATTCACTTCCATTTTGAATTACCTATGACAAGAACATAATTCCCATTCAATTTCATTTCTCTGCAAAAGAACAAAAAGACAAAGTGATAAAAGGCACATCTTTAGAAGTTTATTCACTTTGCTCCTATGTGAAAAAACAAATACTTTGTGTACTACATGAGTTTAAAATAAAAAAAATTATTTATTTAGTTTTGACATGATTATATTTAAAACATAAGAGGATTAGCAATTAGTTTATTTTCTATGCAAATAAAATTTTAGACAGCTATTTTGTACTGCCTTCTAAATAAAAATAAAATGTTCCAGTTATGCTGTTCTTTGCATACAAAATGAACCAAGGACACACTATAAAGCAGCTTGAATCAATGTGTTCAAAGAAATGGTGATAGATTTGTCCTGAGTATTTAATTTTCTAAAATCATTAAATTCTATTTTCTGAAATCTTACAAACATTTATTGAGCCATAGGATACTTTGTTTTTTTGTTCTTAATTACTGATGTTTTCAGGCACAAAATAGGACATTTCTAGGTCTCAGCTGTTACCCTTTGTCTTGAACATTTTATTTATTCAGCTACAGTATGTGTCATATACAAGGCACCTGGCCTTGGTAAAGAGCGTGCAGGGCTGATACTCTGCTCTACCTAAAAGCTAACAAGTTAGCCTGGGAGTGTCATAATGCTGTGAAAAGGCCTGAAACTCTTAGGTGTGAGGCCAGAAACACACACACACACACACACACACACACACACACACACTTTATTTTTTATAGCACAGTGAGAAACATGAGCTTTATGTTTGCATCTGTTCCCCTTAACCCACAAGTCCAATGGGGATACTGTACCTTGAGGAAGGCTTGCCTCACAGTCTAGAGATCCTGAGATTAACAGTCTTCAAATCTCTTAGACAGTGTGCTAGTGAACACACGAGCAACCTTTGCCTGGAGGAAGACATTATCTTTATCATCCTCGCCCGAAACAAACTTGCTCTCTGTCCTAAAAGGTGGCACTATCTACCTTCCAAAGCCATTTTCTGTACAAATGCCCTTGAAAAGACAGTCCAGATATAAACTGATGCAATAGCTGCCTAAATCCCCAAAGCAATGTCCCTTAAAGAGCATTACAAAGACAAGGAAGGCATGTAAAAGTGAATGTAAGCTAATAGCCACAGTTTTCCTGTTGTATGTAAACTTCAATTGTGTGCTCTTTAAAAATTAAGATATACTTAATATCTATGTACTCAAAGTTATCTTTTTCTTTATCATTTCTTCCTTTAATTTTATTCTGTGATGGCTATTTCTATATTAACAAAAAAAGTTTAGAAACCCTCATTTTGGTTCTAGAATTTGTCTTAGATTTAGAATAGACATAAACATAGAAATATAATTTGTCAATGTCAATTGGAAGATAAATTGATTCAGGGAATAGAAACAAAAATTGAGAAGACATCTGTTTCATTTGTAAAGATTTGTTATAGCAATTAAAAATTAATGTCAACGTGTGGGTGAATTGTACTTTCAAAGTTACAGTAACTTAATGAGTCATTCTCTGATGCAAAATGAACTTTGGAAAAGATAACATAAAAACTTATAAAAATCTGTATCACATAAATTAGGGAATGTTGATAAAACTTATTGGCTTGGAAAAAAACTCCATGTTTATCCTTTCTTAAACATTAAATCATATTTTAATTAAGCATTTAGTCAAAACAAAGGAAAAGTATATATATATATATATAAATTCATTAAAGGCATAAATTTAAACAATTTTTATTTAATGAGTGGGCTGTAAATAAAATAATTAAATATAAAACAATAATTTAGATTTGCCTACTTTTATTATTTTGATATGCAAATATTTAGCTTATGACCTTAATTCAGTTATCCAAGGACACATAATAGGCTCCCTTAGTGCCAGACAGAGATATTATATTTTAAATATCCAAATGCCACATCCTTATACCAGAATTTGAACTTAGCTAAAAATTAGATAAATATATTTATAAAGAACATTGATGTAAATCAATATGCATTAAAATATAAAAACTATTTCAGGAATCCAAAAAGCATTTTAATATTCATTAAGTATAAAATTTAAAACTATTTCTTTCAGCATAATAAAAGCATAAAAATAAGATACTTTAGAAAAAGCCAGAAATATTTCTACAAAGGTAGTTTTTATCTAGCATTATTATAAACTAGAGGCCTGGTGCACAAAAATTTGTGCACTCAGGGGGTCTCTCAGCTCGGCCTGTGCCCTCTCGCAGTCTGGGACCCCTCAGGGAATGCCCACCTGCTGGCAAGTCTGGCCAGCCTGGGTGAGGGGCTGATGGCTGTTTGCAGGCTGGCCAAGCCCCCCTCCAGGGACCCTCACCCCATGGGGGTGTGGCCAGCCTAGGTGAGGGGCTGAGGGCCATTTTCAGGCTGCCCACAGTCCCTTCAGGGTTCGGATCCCTACTGGGGTGCCTGACCAGCCTGGGTGAGGGGCTAAGGGCCATTTGTAGGCTGCCCACAGCTCCCATTGACCCAATGTCCCAGCGAGGCTGGCTGGAATCAGGTTTCTGGGGTTTATTTATCTTCTATAATTGAAACTTTGTTGCCTTGAGCAGAGGCCTAAGCAGGCAACAAACCCTTCTGTTTGCTTCAGCTCCATGGCTTCTATAATTGAAACATTGTTGCCTTGAGCAGAGGCCCAGCCAGCCTAGGCAGGCAGTTTTCTCCATCGGTGGCGCAAGGGAAGCCTCCTGTTTGCTCTAGCTCCATGGCTGCCAGTTACCATCTTAGATGGGTTAATTTGCATACCGCCGTTTTGATTGACTGGTGGGCATGGCTTGGCTGGTAGGCGTGGCTTGGCTGGTGAGCATGGTTTAGGTGTAATGGAGTGAGAGTCAATTTGCATATTACTCTTTTTTAAAAATATATTTTGTTGATTTTTTACAGAGTGTAAGGGAGAGGGATAGATAGTCAGAAACATCAATGAGAGAGGAATGTCAATCAGCTGCCTTCTGCATACTCCCCACTGGGGATGTGCCTACAACCCAGGCCCCTGACTGGAATCGAACCTGGGACCCTTCAGTCCGCAGGCTGACGCTCTATCCACTGAGCCAAACCAGTCAGGGCTGCATATTAGTCTTTTATTAGATTACATAAATATTTCATGAGTGTATATTTAATTTATTTCAATGGAAATATTTTGAAATCATAAAACTTTAAAAAGCAAGAAATAGGAGTAAATGTAGTTTAAGTTCAAAACCAAGAATTCTTTAAAATTATATTAAAAATATTAGGCATGCATCTAAAAACGCATTGGTAGGTGAGACCAGGGGAAATTCAAGGGGAAAGAAACAAAGGAGACATATGTACTACTCTTTGTAATATTTTAATCAACAAAACAAAATTAAAAAACAAATAAACACAGTATATACAGAGATATAGCTGCCAAACACACAGACCTTAAAGAATTTATAATTTGTTTAGGCAAAGAAAACTCAGACAAATTAACAGTAAAATGGCTTGAATTAGTGGTCTAGACTACTTACCAGATGGAATATTAAGGCAATCCATAATTAATTAAAATGGTATATTAAAAGTTTGTGAGTGTAAAAGAGGAAGCTAACACATGGTTTGATAAACACTAAGAAGAGTGAGGGGAAGGATTCTACTAGGCAAATTTACTATTTTTTTGGAACAACTCTCTGTAATTTTATAAATATTATTTATTAAATTCATTTGAATTCACATTTAATTTAGTTTCTTCAACTGTTCAACCATGCTTTCTTCTCATACAGAGCTCTTCTGAGAGCATGCTCTCAATTAATCACTGACACAAGAATTATCTAAAATCTGCTTTTTGAGACCCTGTCCTGAGACTTCATACCAGGGGAGGACCAAATAATAACTATTAAGGATAGAATTCTGGAGCTGCATTATTCCCCAAGCAGCTGGCAGTGCAATGCCTTTACTTTGTACTCCACTACTTAGTCACTAGAAGAGATATTAGTAATATGTACCATGTTATAGTGATGTAATTATTAGAATGTATACCTGCTTGAAACTAGGAAGAGTCTTTTAAAAACTTTGAGTCCATAAAGTTGGCCTATGTGCTCTCTTAGAAAATACCCATCTCTAGCTTGAAGACTCTGCCAAAGACTAATTGAGGAAAGTGACTCACAAATCAATTCTGACTTCCTCAGGACTTTCTCCATCTCTCATCCTGTCAGCTAAATCAATAGTAGGATTGCAAGTCAGCATGGTCTGACTGGGAGACACAAAACATGCTAAAGTCATGCCAAAGGAGCTGCAGGCCTCAGATGACATATATCAGAACAATCAGTCTTTCATTGACAAGTTGGTTAAATCAGTCCATCTATCTAGAAAGGACAATGATTGGTTCTGCTAGAAATTTGCACATATTTCAGATATGCATTTAGATCTTCACCTATTTATTTTATTGTTTGGTAACTCATTCTTAATTTGAAGTAAAACCTCTCCACCCACATTCCTTCCAAGCAGATCCTTCTAAAGGATTCTTTGTCCAGTTCTTTCTACTAATTTGAGCCCATTAAGGAGTTACCAAATCCAAAGCCAGCCAATCAGAAGGTGGAAAGATCAGAAGCGTAGAAAATTCAATGGAGTTAAACCTATCAGTCAAGAAGAGAAAACTTATGGCTGCTGAGAGGCCGTGGTACTTTGCTTCCAGAGAAACGGGTCCTAAAAAATTTAGTCTCATTCACAGCGAAGATTGACTCTCTGGCTTCTTCAAAAATGCTTCTCAATTCAATATCTATGCAATATGCCTGTTTACTTAAAATAACTTTATTTTTTAGAGCAGTATTAGGTTCATAGTAAAATTGAAAGTGACACAAAGATTTCCCAAGAACCCTGCTTTCCCTTGCATAGCCTCTCCCATTAGCATGTACCCCAGAGTGGTACATTTGTTAAAATCAATAAACCTACACTTACACATTATCACCCAAAGTTCATATTTGCACTGCACCTCACCACTGCTGTTGCACAGTCTATGGGTCTGGACAACCGTATAGTAAGCTGTATCTTCCATTATCATATTACAAAAAAATAGTCGCACTGCCCCAAAAATTCTGCAGGCTCTGGCTATGTATCATTCCCCCACTTTTAATCCTGACAACCAATGATATTTTTACTGTCTCCATAGTTTTGCTTTTTCTTAGAATGAGCAGTAGTTGGAATCATATAAATCCAGATGAACTACCTCTAGAAACAATGCTTGTCCCAAGTTTAGTGACCTTTTAATGGTGGATAATTATTCTCTTTGGTACATATCACAGCTCTGTCCTCTCCTTTGACAGTCTGATTTGATGTTAAATCAGATGTTAAAAAGCCATTTCAATGGTGAATTATTTTTTGAAAAGAAACTTTTATAAACTTAAGTTTTAAAGAAGTACTTACAAGTTCAGTATCATCTCCACGAAAAGAGGATTTGTGCTATTATTGAAATATCCTGGTAGAAAAATATTACAAAGTAAGATTCATGGGAAATGTAATGTAATTGGTTGAGACAGAAGGTTAGACACTCAGCTAAAATGTTACTGCATTTAAAAAAGGAAGAATATATTTAAACACTTGATTTTTTAAATTTTCTCAAATATGAGATTTCCCTTAACCTTGCAAATAATTGTTAGCACATTTTATTGGCAACTTAAACAAAAAAAGCCATTAAGTTTGATGAAGATATCATGTTAAACCCAAGGAAAGGAAAATTATACAAAGCCTATTCTAAGAGATGGTAATGGTTTAAGCTATAACACTAATAGAAAAGGTTACTTTATAATTGGAAATACGGATATTGAATTAATGAAAAGGAATTTGAGCTTTCTTATGCTATGACTTTCATTTAAAGCATATTTATACAGTTGATTTATTTTTTTTTTGCCAAGAATAACATTTTGTGTGATGACTATGGCTATTACTTTTAGATTATAGCAGCATCCAGATGATAAGCATAACAATTATTAGTGTTGTGCTGCACAGAGGTTTTTGTGTATTAGATGTGATAATTTTTAAATTTGTGGAAGTAAATGCTACCTTGGAAGAGTTAATATGGGGACTATTTGAATGATACTAGACAGATTTAACTTATGGCTTAATGAGGCCAAAAAGAAAATAAGCTAATTTTACTTAGGATGGAAATGAGCTTTTATCAGGTATGGAGACTTCATTGAGGTCTTTATAGTTCCGTTGTGGTCACTTTTGCCCTCGCTCTGAGTGATTGTTTTCTTGATCTATCAATTGTAAAGTATTTTTATTATTACCTCTTTGCGGACTTGTGTTTCCTCAAAATTCATATGTTGAAATCCTAACCCCCAGTATAGTGCATTTGGAGAAGGAGCCTTTAAAGTGGTATTTAAGATTAAATAAGGTCATAAAAGTAGACCCTAAGCCAATAGGACAAGTGTCCTTTTATTATAAGGAAGAGACATCAGAAGTCTCCCTTTCTTCCGACACACAGAGGAAAGGCAATGTGAAGACACAACAAAAAGACATCCATCTGTAAGCAAAGAGAAGATAGCTCACCAGAAATTAAGCCTGCTAGTATCTTGATCTTGGATTTCCAGGCTCCACAGCTGAGAGAAAATACATTTTTATTTCTTTGAGCCACCCAGGCTGTGGTTTTGTGTAAAGGTGGCCTAGCAAACTACTAAAGTCTTTGAATTACTCCAATAAAATGAATAAAGTGATATTTCATCAAAGTCATTTCTTCTCTAAATTGGAATTAATCTCATTGAAAATGATAATTATTTTCCTCATACTTAAGTTACAGCACAATACTCAAAGGTTTACTAATTGCAATGTAAACTGAGATGTTTAAGAGGTTTGGATTTACTTATTCTTCTGATGTTTCTGTTATAGTCAAGGACTTTTGAAGTTATACTTAAGGCTAGGATCACCTCATGAAACAAACTATAACTAATGAACAAATAACTCACAATGGATCTTCTAAACTAACATTCTTCCCCTACCCCACCCGCCTCTCCCAATCCATTGAAATAAGTCTAAAACGGCTAAGAAAGGAAATTCTTTAAGAAAAAAACAAACCAGAAAATGGCCACATTCAGGTAAAAAGGGGGTGTGGAGATGTTGTACTGAATTTAGTGGATAACTGAGGAGATAGTTTGAGATTCTTTCGTTTCTTTTTCTTTTTTAACGTGAAGAGCTATTTGGTTCATCCACATCGTATTACTCCCATCAGCCTCTGAAGCCTCAGCCAGGAGGTCTGTCACCTCAAGACCAGGGGTGATTGTCCGAAATTGTCCTAACCTAAGAACAGTTGTGCAAGCAAGCCAAAGTAGTTGACAATATTGTATCTTTCCTTGTTGAAATACTTGAACCATATATTTTAGGGCACCAGCAAGAAAAACTAGGAAATAAAAGTTATTTAGAAAATGTCAAGTGAGCCCTAATTGGTCTGGCCCAGTGGATAGATCGTCAGCCTGTGGACTCAAGGGTCCCAGGTTCGATTCTGGTCAGGGGCATGTACCTTGGTTGCAGGCACATCCCCAGTAGAGTATGTGCAGGAGGCAGCTGATTGATGTTTCTCTCTCATTGATGTTTCTAACTCTCTATCCCTCTCCTTTCCTCTTTGTAAAAAATCAATAAAATATATTTAAAAAATGTCAACTGAGAAAGCGTATTTTATTTCTTTCTCTATTAGCACTTGCGCTATATTTATTTTAAATATGTTTATGCTTTCCTTCCTACCTCCATCCCTAGAATCAATATTTAAATTATTACTTGTCATTATCAAAAAAAATCCTTGCATCTTTTCTTTAGACAATATCAAAAGTGACCTCCATTTTTCTCAAGGAGAGTAGACTCTATTTACACATAAAAATTTCCAAAAAAGCATGTAAAGTCAAGTAGTTTTCTAAGAACATGAGGCATAAGACAACTTCATACTTTATAAAATTCTTCCTTAAACAAATTATGCTAAGCAAAATAAGCCAATCAGAGAAAGACAAGTATTACATGATCTCACTCATGTGGAATATAATGAGCAAAATAAACTGATGAACAAAGTAGATCCAGAGACAGAAGCATGGAACAGACTGAAGATTCTCAGAGGGAAGGTGGGAATGGGTGGGAAGAGATCAAACAAAGAACTTTTATACTTACTAGAGGTCTGGTGCATGAAATTTGTGCACTGGGGGCAGAGGGTCTCTCAGCCGGTCCTGCACCCTCTCACAGTCCAGGACCCCTCGGGGGATGTTCAACTGCTGGCTTAGGCCCGCTCCCCTTGCTCCTTATCACTCGTCTGCTCACTGCTCCACTGGCTGCTTCTTAACACTGCCCTGAGGCAGGAGAGGTTCCTGCCACTACTGCTGCACTTGCCAGCGTGAGCCCAGCTTCTGGCTGAGCATCACTCTCCCTGTGGGTGCATACTGACCACCAGGGGGCAGCTCCTGCATTGAGCACCTGCGCATTGGTGGTCAGGGCGCATCATAGTGACTGGTCATTCTGGTCATTCTGCTATAATGGTCGCTTAGGCTTTTATTACATAGACTAGAGGCCCGGTGCACAAAAATTTGTGCACTTGGGGGGGGGGTCCCTCAGCCCGGCCTGTGCCCTTTCACAGTTTGGGACACCTTGGGGGATGTCCACCTTCTGGCTTAGGCTCGCTCCCTGGGGGATTGGGCCTAAGCTGGCAGTCACACATCCCTCTGGCAGGCCAAGAGCCCTTGGCGGATGTCCACTTGACAGCGGAGAGCAGGCTTAAGTTGCAGTTGGACAT
Source organism: Murina feae (assembly GCA_004026665.1). Taxonomy (NCBI): domain Eukaryota; kingdom Metazoa; phylum Chordata; class Mammalia; order Chiroptera; family Vespertilionidae; genus Murina; species Murina feae. Next base: position 19,591 of record PVJC01015891.1, read on the forward strand.
CCTTTGTGCTGCTGAAGAGGTGGAAGAGGCTCCAGCCACCACCACTGTACTGGCAGCCATCAGCCTGGCTTGTGGTTGAGCAGAGCTCCCCCTGTGGGAGCTCACTGACCACCAGGGGACAGCTTCTGCATTGAGTATCTGCCCCCTGGTGGTCAGCGTGTGTTGTAGTGACCAGTCATTCCCAGACATTCTGCTGTTTGGGTTAATTTTCATATTACCCTTTTATTACATAGGATAGAAGCCTGGTGCATGAGTGGGGGTTGGCTGGTTTGCCCTGAAGTGTGTCCGAGATCAGGGTGTGGGTCCCACTGGAGTGTCTTGCCAGCCTGAGTTAGGGGCTGAGGGGCATTTTCAGGCTGGACATGTTCCCTTCAGGGAGGGGGGTCCTGCTGGGGTGCCTGGCCATCCTGGATGATTGGCTGATGGCTATTTGCAGGATGGCCAGGGCCCCCAGCAATCTAAGCTCCCAGCAAAGCTGGCTGGAAGCAGGTATCTAGGGTTTATTTATCTTCTATAATTGAAACCATGTTGCCTTAAGCAGAGGCCACAGCCATGCAGGCAGGTAGCTTGGCTTCCTCCATTGCCAGGGCAACCAAGCCTCCTGCTTGTTCCAGCTCTGTGGCTGCTGGCCGCCATCTTGGTTGGGTTAATTTGCATATAGTCACTCTAATTGGCTAATAGCAGAGTGATACCAATTTGCATATTTCTCTTTCATTAGATTAGATATGCATAAACCCTGGACACAGGCAATATTGTGGTGAAGGCCTGGGGTGGGGGCAGGCTAGAAGGTGTCATCTGATTTATATGGGCAAATCATATCCTTCTGTCTCACCTCATCTGGACTGATGAATTGTAAGTTGTAAACTTAGTTGTCTTAATACATTTGTGAAACCACTACTATATAACTTCAATTGACATCTCTATTTAATATTTTAGCTTCTGTATATTTATGTTTTCTCCATATATGCTTCCTTTTTTATTGATTTTATAACATCTGATAAAAAATTATGTTTGGTAAAACCCAAAGTCTCAAATGTAACTCTTGATCAGACAAATTTTTTTATATAATTTGAGGTTAGCTCAAGTATACAATATATTTTTTCTTCTTCCACTAAAATTTGAGACAAAAATATTATTATAGTTGCTGAAAATATTGGTTTAGACTCAGGTTTGTGAGGTAGCACATCTGTTGACAATTCTATCTAATCATATTTAACATCTATTATTTTTATTGAAGTAAATTAGGTATATACTTTATATAAATTTCAGGTGTACCACATTATAATTTGACATCAGCATAAATTATATTAAATGTCTGTTATTGATAGATGTTGAATTAATTATGAGGAACAATAATTATGAGATAAATAATTCAATGTGCACAGTGATTGTGTTTGACTTAAGAGCATGAATTTGTTGTTTATTTCTGCACATCAAATTACCATAAATTTAGCTTCTTAATACAACACAGATATTAACTAACATTTTTTGGGACATGATTTGAGTAAAGATTAGCTGGATCTCACCAGGCTGAAAACAAGATGTCCGTGAGCAGTGAACTTACCTGAAACACAAGGGTATCCTCTAAGCTCACGTGGTTGATTGTTAGCAGATCTATCTTCCTAGGAGCTCTGTGAATGAGGTCCTGTTTCCTTGTTATTTGTTGGCTGGAACTACCCTCCATTCCCAGAGCCTTCCCTATGATCCTTTCCATTAGGACTTCTTACTACAGGTCAAGTTTATCTTATTTCCCCTTCCTTCCTTCCTTCCTTCCTTCCTTCCTTCCTTCCTTCCTTCCTTCCTTCCTTCCTTCCTTCCTTCCTTCCTTCCTTCCTTCCTTCCTTCCTTCCTTCCTTCCTTCCTTCCTTCCTTCTTTTTTTTGCTTTTTCTTTCATTCTTTCCTCTTTCTTTTTGAGTTTGGCATGAGAGGGTCTTTGATGCTTCACCTTCTTTTAGAGGAGTCACGTGATTAGGTCAAATTTGTCCATAGTAATTTCTCTTATATTTACTTAAAATCAATGGATAGAGGACATAATCAAAGCAATAATTTATCCTTTAATCTGGCCCTATACAAATTCAAGAAGTAATTATATAAGGAGAGTATATAAGACTGTGAATGGGAGGTGGTGTTGGGAGGTGTTATGGGCTGAATTGCATCTCCTTAAAATTCTTATGTTGAAATCCTTGCCATCAGTACCTGTATTTAGAGATGAGGTCCATAAAGATGTAATTAAGTTAAAATTAGATTATTAGGACATGTGTGAACCCAATAATAAGATGGTGTTCTTATAAGAAGAAAGTGTATCTCAGCATCTACAGAAGATGATTATGTGTAGGCTCAGGAAGAAGGTGGCCATCTGTAAGCCAATAGAGAGAGGCTTTAGAAGAAACCATACCTGCTGACACCTTGCCCTCAGACTCTGGCCTAAAGAATTGTGACAAATAACTTGCTGTTGTTTAAGCCACTCAGTCGTGGCTTTGGTATGGCAACCCTAGCAAACCAATACAGAGCAACTTAGAAATCTGTCTATCACAAATCATAAACAGTTTTGGACAATAAAACATCCTGTCATTCTTGAAACAAACAATATTTAAAGTTTTATTTGCATGTGTGTGTGTGTGTGTGTGCCTTCAAAATTTGTTTGGTATAAATAATCTTTTAAACATATTTCAGCAAGCTATACTTCAAACTGGGAAATCATAACAATTATTAATATAAAAATATTTAATTAAGAATTTCATTCCGAAGTGAATTCTCTGCTTGCATACTCTTTTTTTAAAAAACTTTTCCAAGAATCTACTTGTCACATAAAAGAAAATATTAACATAACTATGGTTCAAGCTGAAGTACTCCTTTAGAAATGTATTATAACTTTCTAGGACAATGTGTAGACACTTCAGAGAAGCAAATACAAATGTTGCATAACTGATATTTTTATGATTCTGAAAATTTGCGGGTTAAGAAGTAATATCTCAGAAACCCAAAAGTGTTTAACATTAGGCTAAATGTATTTTTAATTTTATTAAAATAAAAAGTGTTTGCTATGTCCGTTTTTGATGATACATAAGTTTTCAGAGAATTATATATTACATCTTTTGCTTCAGTAATTCATTTTGTCAGCAACTTTTTAAAAATTATAATTTAACATGAGATGGGTTTTTCTGTGATCTCTCATGGCAACCATACATTTCTCTTATGCTATTTTGGATTAAAAATGATTTTTCAATATTGCATAAACTTATTTCTATTATGATAAAATGAAAACAGAACATAGTTTTATACTTTAAAAATATAATAGTCATGGTTCTTACTTGCAAGAGGCAAAAACTACCTCTAGAGAGAAATATATTTATAATTAATTTACAAAGTCAATTTATTGCATTTATTTGTAAATTATCTTTTGGATAAGGCACACTGTGATCTTGATGTGATTTCTTCAACATAATAAGCATACTTAGTAACAATCTATTAGTTGTTTTGTTTTTTGCTCCTAAAGTTTTATCCATCCTATCATAAGGTTTATATAGTTTTAGCCCAATAAAGAGGACTTTGATGTTAGGCTCTTATTCCATGAGGAATAAGAAGGCATATTTGAGTGCTTTATTTTCTGTAGAATTAAGGCAAGACATGACATTCCTTATTGTGGGTAATTTTTCCAACTGAAAAAATTATTTGCTGCTTGATAGTCAATGAATAAATAAGTAGTGTCTAATATAAAACCAACTTACTTAGTACAATGAATAAAGCACATAACTTACTCATTTAACATTATTTCACTGAGCAATTATTATTTATGCAGATTAATTAAACATGATTCTTTTAGGGAATCAAAATCAAACTTTCATGGATATGTTTATCATTTTCTAATGGATTTATTGGTTTAAAAGCAATAACATGAGCTAAAAATCCCAACCACTTAATTTAAAAACTGTTACAAAAATATCATATAACAAATCCTTTTTCACTTAAGTGAAAATATTTGTATAAAACTTCCCCCAAATTGGTCAAGTTCTCATTATTTTTAAAGTTATCTTTAGTTATTCACAGACCCTTCTGAGTCATAAATTAGAACAAGAAAATTTCACTATAACCATGTTGTCCTTGACATACCTAAGCTATAATAATATTTTATAAGGCAGGTTTGGTGCACAATTTCTTTGATGATCACAAACAACTGAATCAATATATCTTCACATAATTGCACACATATTATCAGTGGTTGCTGTTCCAGCCAAAATAATTTATGGCAGGAATGCTGAGCTTGTTGTCAAGTGTACTCTTAAATTTCATGATTAAGACCTAAAAAGCTAGAAATTTATTGGCATATACCTTTATTGTTTCATATAATAAATAAAATCTGCACTTTTTAATTTTAGTGAATTCATTATTCCTAACTGTAAGGAAAACATGTTCATTGAGAATCTCTCATAATGCTTATCAAGGTGAAAATACATTAAAAATATTTGCCTATGAGTCCCTTTCTCTAAGGAACAAATCAAATAGCAACATGCATCTATCAGAGCACTTTTTCTGGAGTCTTCTTTTGTACATATGTTTACACATCACCTGCAGAATTTTAACCTCAAGGAGGATACAGCATCATTCAGTGGAAAGAAAATTGGCAAAGTGGTGAGGAGACTCACAGGGCTGTGACAAAGCTGGGACTCAAGACAGTGGGCTCTGGAACTGGAGAGACTAGGAAGCAACGCTAGATCTTCCACTAAATTTATGTATTACCTTGAGCAAGTGACATGACCTCTATGTATTCCTCCTTGTTTATTCATTTGTATAATGAAAGTTGATTGTGAATGTCACATCGTTTAATGTATACAGAGTATGTAGAACAGCCCCCTAGCTCGCAGTGAGCCCTCCATCATTGCTAGTTAAGATATGGTTAGTCTATGAGTCTTAGTTTTCACTCACAAAAATTGTAAATCTGGAGGACATTTTAGTCCTCATGATACTAAAGTGTTTGGTTATAAGAGTTGACTATACGTCTACTTTAGTGATGAAATTACTATTTTTATATTCATGGTGTTGTAAAATAGTCCTCCCTTTTTAATAGCTAAAGAAACTATAGTAAGTATACCATGGACTACAGTGTTCCTAACTTGAAATTACACTAGAAGCACTGGAAGATACTTAACAAGTGGGAATAACCATGTTCCAGGCCAAATAAACTAAATTAGATCTAGGGATGAGGCTGGAGTTTGTCCATCAATATTAAAGTTACTTAGTGAGTAACCATGAGCTAATCTAAAAAGATATGATTTTTTTTCTTTGGATCGCTCTACATTTTCCTTTCTCTTACTGAATTGTAGACAGGTATATAAAAAAAATCTATATATAAGCTGTTAGAATGATGATAAATTGGCAATAAATAAAAACTAACAAACAAATACAAACAACAGGAATAAATGAAGTATTTCTTTCTCTCACTAATGATAATATCTATTTTCTCGGTTCTGTCATCTTCTCCCAAATATCCAGAGGTAATTTTTCACATGTTCACATTCACTAAGACTCCCTTACTTGGCATTTTCTGCTTCAGTCATTAAAATCTTTTTTTATAAATTTATTTATGCCCCAAATTCCATTTTACCTGTATTAAGTAAGACATTTACCGGTGTACTCGTATTCTCATTTAAAATTTCAAACAACTTTATGAAATTCCCCTCTGGGATCCCTGGCACTTCCAGGTGACATTCTCATTGCTGAGTTAATTATCTTTCTTCCAAAGAAGCTGCAAAGATCCAGATTCTCCATTGCTAAGAGTACTACCACTTGTTTCTCAAAGTAATATGTTAGATTGATCTTTTAATCACCCCTCTCCTTCTGTTCTCAACCTTTCAAATGGAAGTTTCTATGAAATCATATATGTTTCTATTTATTGTTATTTACTTATCATGCCTACAATCTTCTTATAAAGAGCAAGTTCCAATAACAATTTATTCATGTGTCTACCCACCTTTTAAGAATTTTTTACCGAAATTTTTATATCACGGCCAACATTTTTTAAACTCTCTTTTTTTGCATGTATGATTTTTAACTTGTTCTCATCCTTACAGTCATGATCTTCTCAGTGATAGGTGTTTGTCTCTTTTCTAGCAACACAGTAGCTTGTAGCTTAATCACCAGCTACTGGCTGCTCTGTTGGGTACTCTAGAAATTATGAAAATTAACTATGGCACTCATTCAAATGTCTGCAGTTTTCCCTTTTTCACCTAAATATAAGTTGGTCATTATTAACATTCAAGAGTCTTCCCAACTACAATCATAATGTTAAATAAGCTGTAACTCCAAGAATTTATTTCTGTCTTTCAACACCCTATAAATTTTGCTTAATCCAATTGAAAAGAAAGCTGAACATGACTGGGTTCTTAAATGACACTTCTTTTAATCATCTACGGTTTTATATTAAAATGCTATTGTGAACTGGAATTAATTATTATTCAACTTTATATTCCCCCAAAGACCCTAGAAAGAATAAGACTCAATTCATTTAAAATATATTGACTATCTACTAGTAAAAAGGAATGTCTATGGAGTCTCAAATACACGGGACAGATAAAATTACTAAGGCAATTTGAATTTTTTGTGGGGAAAATAACATTTCAGGATGTAATAATCATGCTTAAAATACTCATTATGGTATTCCAATTTGAAAGCTAAGTAAAGGGGGTTTTGTGTAAGTAGAAAGATAAAATCTTAATGGGACCAGAATGAATACCTAGCCCCCAATATTTTTTAATACAATACAGTTGGCCTTAATTCTTCACCTTTTTGATACTGAAATGACTTTAGTAACTAGAATATATAAAAACAGCGTACGCAAAGAATCACTGAACTAATGCTTTAAATACTGCCTTGATTAAGTCCATGCAACCATAGCGTTTAATCTTCTTTAGTCTATCCTAATGCCAGAAATGGTATAGAACTGTTTGAAACCAAAACTTTTGTTTAGAGAGAAACTGTGATTTGTCATCGGCCTCAAACTATGGTTTGTATGATGCAGAATAAATAATTAAAAGAGATGGCATTCCACTGGAAACTGTATCCACCCATTAAAATGCTTAAGACTGAAACAGCAATGGCACTGGCTTCCCTTCTGCTCACGATCAATACATAGAGTCTTAAGTAATGCTTTTTACTCCTAAATCTTTCTATTTTGCTTCAGCTGATTCAAAAAATCAAGAAGGCTTTACTCTTTTTGTTCCTCAGCAATAAAACCATAAAATTAAAAAGACTAAAAAATCCACTTCAGCTAAAACAGTTTTGTGGAAGAGCAGGTGGCTGATAAAAAGCCTCACGGCCTGGTGCTGAGGCAAAAACAGCAGTGAGAAGACAGAGCACCCTTTCCCGCGGAGTTTAAATTAAATTCGGATTTGTTTCAGCAGGGCCTCCATAGCGTCTCTATGACTGGATGCTTTGGCTTAGCTGATGTCTCCACAGGCTCTTGCTGTGTCGAAGCCCATGTAGTCGTTAATGTAATCAATAAAATGGTATGACTGGTAACCAACTGCTATATGTATGAAATGTGTAGCCATCACGCGTGACCTTGTGCTACATTTCATACACGTGCAAGCTATAAGGAAAATAGCACATTAATACTGGTAGTTGCCTTTTGTATTTATTGCCAGTATTTAGTCTTTACTATTTTACTTTTTCAGCCGCAACTGCTAATCTCGCTGCTTCCTATGCAGCTGAATCTAGACAGCCCGGAGAAACTCCCTCTGTCAGTAATTAAAGACAAGTCTGCCTCTGGATGAACCGGAATTGTGCAAGGGAGAGATAGCAGCCACCGCTAACACAGGTGTGCTTTATTGGTAGTAACTTTTAATTGATGTTTCTTGTAGTCACCATAGAAATGGGAAAGGAAGTTAAAGAGGGATGGAAACGTGACAGGTAAGAAATCAGATACTCTCCGTTTTGTTTATTTTTCTAATTTTTCTTCCTTTTAAAACAACTCTTCATGTGTCCCTTTTGTGTACTTGGTACGGCTTAAGAGCTGTCAGCTCTTCGTGGCATTAAGAGAAAACAAGAATAGGCCTCCCAAAGAATTCATGTGTTTTCACTGCAAAACTCAGTCATGTGTGCCCAGCCAGTGTGGTTCAGTGTTTGAGCGTGGACTTATGAACCAAGCAGTCAGAGTTCAGTTCCCAGTCAGGGCACATGCCTGGGTTGCAGGCTTGATTCCCAGTAAGGGATGTGCAGGAGGCAGCCGATCAATGATTCTCTCTCATCATGGATGTTTCTAGCTCTCTCTTCCTTCCTCTCTGAAATCAATAAAAATATATATTTTTAAAAAACAACAACATAAAAAACCCCTCAATCATGGGCTATCTTTTAGCTTCAGGCAATGTCGGGATGGACTTTTTTCCACTACCTGTCTCCTTTGGTATGTTTTGAATAACCCAATACAAACAATATAGAATATGTAGGTAAGGGTATTTAATCCAGGAGCATGCATACTTTGTGGGCCATGAAATATTAAATCAAAAGTGGTTCCATTCTAATTTGAAAAAAAATTTATATTACAAAGGCTAGGTAGTTTTAGATGCTTATCATAAGATGCGCTAGATGTTATATAGTAGAAAAATACAATGTAATTTTTATTTTATATTTGATGTAAAAATGGTCTTAGAATGTGTGTGTATAGCCAGTTTAATGGGAAGCCAAGTGAATCATCTTGGGTGAAAAAAATGAAAAACAAAAACTACAGTGAGCATAATAGAAGAAAATTGAAGTAGAAATTTAAAAAATTAGTAAATCAAATGATTAATAACTGGAAGACTAAGACCATTTTTCCAAATAAGGTAATATTTTCATGCTCCAGGAATTAGTATGTGGGTAATTCTTTGGGGCCACTATTCAACCCACTTTAAGAGCACAGAAAGTATGTCATTGAAATAAACTAGAAACTATGCATTAAAAAAATATAAGAACTAATTTTGCCATTATACAGAGAAGAAATAAAGTCAATGGCTAGGTCAAGGTTTGGAATAGTCTAAGAACTGAAAGAAGATAAAGTAAAACAGTTAGATATGGGACAGCAGTCCAGAGAAGGCAATGCTCCATTTTTATACTAGTCCAAAGCCTAAGTTGTTGGAGGAAGGTAGAAATGGATAGGCTTAGAGATCTCTGAATGTCGAAGGACTATGCCTTTTAGTCTGGGAGACTAAAACCCTCCTAGAGAAGTTTAAATATCTAGCTTGATGCCAGAGAGACTGAAAAGCAGGTGTGTGAGGTACCAAGTTAAATAGTAAGTCAGTGAAATGATAAGACACCTAGATTGTATGAGGTTGAAAATAGACACGCAGAGTTCCGGGCATGAGACTACATCTGCATAGTTCCAATGTTCATGAGAAAAACAAAAAATGAGCTACTGGTGAGCTAATTTGGAGAGGCATCATGTTTGAAAAGAGAATGACGAAGAGAATGCTGAATAAACCTGGAAACAGAAACACAAAAGAGTCAATAAAAGCATTATATATGCAAAGACAGCAAAAAAAAAGTCCCCTAATAATGAAATAGCACAGAGGATTATGTACCTTTGCAAAGTTTAGAAGAGGAGAGAGGACAGTCATAAACCATATGCCACATTTCCCTGGATACCATGATAGCACATGAAACTCTGCCTATTAAATTCCCATTGACCCTAAGTGTAGAAACAAGAAGCAAGGAAAACTCTGCACTGTGTTTAGCATTAGTTCAGGACATCACACTCCAAAATGTAAGTGGAAAATTAATAAGATAAACTAGGTTATCTAATAAAGAGGGAATATGCTAATTGACTGCCAGGCCCTCAAAGATGGTGACGTCCACAACCACAAGATGGCGGCCCTCAGTCCCCTCAGCTTGCCTCCAGAGTCCCCCAGTCCCCTCAGCCCCCCAGCCACCCAAGGCTGGTCCGAGGCACAGGTACCCAGGGCCACTCAAGGCTCAGGTAACCAGGGCCAGCCAAGGCTTGTGCTGCCGGCAGTGGCAGCAGCAGAGTTGTGATGGGGCATCACCTTCCTCTGATTGCCAGGTCGCCTCCCGCCTTTGAAGACTCCCGGACTGCGGGAGGGGGCAGGCCGAGTTGAGGGACCCTCCTTCCTGTGCATGAATTTTCATGCACCGGGCCTCTAGTAGAAATATAAAAGTTCATTTTTCCAAGTCTAAATGTTGTAAATATGCAATTTATACCAATTACACTCGTAATTCCTTCTACATTTTCCCAGTCAAGTGGTTGGGCTACTAGTATGCTAAAGTATTTCCCATGTAAGAAAACTCACTAATTCCCCAAAGAGCCAGGCATAGGAGTACAATTTCTTTACAGTCACCTAAAGCATATTTATCTGGTTGTTTTAGCTATTTGGTCAGAGAAACTTAAGGAAGGGACATAAAAGGTCATATACCTTGATGATCACTAGAGCTACCCAGCAGCAATAAAATATTAGAGGTTAGTTGTGTGTGTGAATGTATGAATGTGTGAATGTGTGTGTAAGTTGTTGCTGTTTTGTGTGTGTGAATTAACTATGTCCTTTCTGAAGTTCTCTGATTATCACTCCAAAATAACTTTAAAGATTCTACTAAGATTTTAACTGATATTTTTTCTGTTACTATTCTTTAAGCAAACTAATGCAATAGCCAGGAAACATCTATGGCATTTGGATTTCAGTGCATTTCTATCTCTAAGACGAGCATTTGTGATAATCTTTAGTATTTGGTTCTTCTTCTGTTTTAGAATCAATCAAGTTTATTTCAACACTTTTCATTTCCCACACTTTGTAGTCTTCTCATTTTTATTCTTTCCTCTGTCATAAATATTTCATAGCTAAACGATAAACTCAGGGGAAAGGAAGAATATTTCACACCTATGCTGTTGAAAATTAAACAGGCATTCTTTGCATGCTTTGTAACATCTTTAGTGTGTGGCCTTATACCGTTAGTTTCCTATGAGAATCTTTTTTATGAGCCATAAATAGCATTTGTTACATAAATTAAAGTCAGAACATTTTAAATAGCAGGGAAAATCAATTTTTTTTCATATTTGGAAACATGTAATAGTATTTTGCAAAGTAGGTATTTTAAATAAACTATAATGTATATATTTTTGTGAATTAAGTAAAATTGTTATAATGTAAATGTGGAAATATGTATATTAGAGGATATATTGATATTTATAAAAATGATTATAAATGAAAATAGAATTTGAAAACCACAGAAATGAAATAAATAATTGTATAATTCTTTTCTGAATTTGCATAATGAAATGTTTCTAAGAGATTTTTCCATTGTGCCTATTTTAACCACATGTAAAGAAAGGAGTTGTTTGCATAATATAGCAATATTTATATTTATTTATATATTACACTGATACTCCTAAAAATAACCTGAGACTGTAAGTTCATCTTAGCTATTGAAATCATATTAGACTATCTTAATGTTATATCTAGCTTAGAACTTAAACTCTGTTTCCCCCCCACATAATCTTTGATTGTAATGGAATATTTGGGAAAAAATATAGATGTTGAGAAATTTAAATAATTATGGGGTAGTTTTATACAACATATATTTGTTATGGGTAAGGGGAACATAACTTCTGATATGCCATGTAGCACTTACATTCTCATCTTCCTTAGCTATACCTTTTCCCCTCCTCATATTATCAATCTTCTCTTATTTTTATAAAAACTTAACAACAGAAGATATTGAGCATAATTCTTTAAGATTCTCTTCCTAAAAGGGGGATAAAAATGGGGTTGTAGGGGGAGATACATTTTGAAGATAGGTTTTTGGTTCTGTGTGTCAGTTTGTTAGTTCAATTATTTGAAAGAAATAGAAACTTTTTTGTATGTTAATAGAATAATTCAATAAAGTGTCAAAATATTAATACAGAACAGAAAGAACACTGGTATAAAATAATGTAGATGAAAAATTAAGAGGGGCTGCTTTTTAGCACACATGTGAAAGGGCTGGCTTAAATGCATCAAGGCAGAAATAAGTTTAATAGGAAGTTAGTGTGGTAAGTCCCTTTTGCAGCATATAAGTGTGGGCTTATCTGGGCTCTCTGTTCTGTTCCATTGATTCATATGTCTGCTTTTATGTCAGTATCAACAAACAAAATAGAACAGACTCATAATTCCAGAGAACAGATGGAAGGTTGTCAGAGGAAATGGGGCAGGTGGGGGGTGCTCAGTGAAAATTGTGAAGGGATTAAGAAGTAGAAATTGGTAGTTACAAAATCATCATGGGGATGTAAAATGCAGCATAAGGAATATAGCTAATAATATTGTGCAACTATATATGGTGCCAGATAAATAGCTGAAATATAGGGAAATTACTAAATTGAGATATATAGGTGCAAATATCCAGGAGCCAATTTAGTGAATGGGGCTGAAAAATGATAACAATGGACCACGGATTCCAAGTCATGTAAAGAAGGAAATATGGAAGTGAAGTTGGTAGTTGTAGTGCAAAGGGAGGCCCAGTGAGAGGTTGGTCCCAGCAGGGTTGAACAATTGTTGCACCCAGGGTTGCAGGGGAAATTATTTGAAAAGCGTGTATGTAGGTCACTACAAAAGTACAATACTTGATTCCAACAATGAAGAATGACAGTGGTTGGGAGTAGAAAGAAGTCATTATTTGAAAGAGTTATGGATGAAACAATGACCAAAAATGCGATTTATACTTTAACTAAAGTATGAAATAAAGAGAATATTCAGCATGAATTTAGGATTTAGGGGTTTTTCCTATATTTTTGATGGCTGACCATAAAATACATGGACACAGTCAAGTTTTATGAGTCCAATCAGGATGGGAGTATGGCTATCATTACTAATCTGGAAGTTGGATATTTTTATTGTAAGTAGGAATAGGAAGATAAGGAATCTCATACGGATGCTTTCTAGGCAGACAGTGAAGAGCAAGCTTGAATTTGGGGAAAATGAATCCGATTTAAAAACAGGAAAGTCTTCCCTCCTGACAATGTTTGCATAAAGAAGTTAAGGAAAAAAAAAAAAAAAAGAGAATGCAATGAAAAGCAGCGAACCATGAACCACAGAGCCAACAACTCCAGATAAAATAAATAGAAGTTCTAGAAATAACTGAGATATACTTCAATAAAATTGTTAGTGTATGGGCTAAAGAGTGTATTAAATGAAGAGAGATGCAATATACAAGAGTGTAGACCTGAATAAAGCACCCACAGGAGAGTAAAGAGAGATAAAGAGACAAGAATAGGACAGACAGAAGGAGGAGTGAGAAGTTCCAAATAGTGTTCAGAAGAAACTTAAAGAGACAATGGAGAAAATGCAATATTTAATGAGAAAATTGTTGAAATTTCCTAAAATGGAAGAAAAGCATTAGTCCAAGTTTGAAAGAATCATTCCAAGTTTAAAGATAGTTACATAGCTTTTTTTAAAACACACACACACACACACACACACACACAATGATGGACACCTAGCAATGTGCAACACAACACCAAAGGCAAAGGAAAGAAATGTTAAATAATCAGAAAGTAATGAAGTAAAATCTACAAATGAATAGCAGTTAGATTGAAGAAGATATTTGTAAAGCACACATAAATATGAATAAACAATAGAAAGTAAATTCACAGGGTAGCTTAGTCTGTTCAGGTCATTCTAACAAAACACAGCAGTGTAGCTTATAAGCAAAAGCAATCTGCTCCTCACATCAGGAGGCTGAAAAGTCCAAGCTTAAGGTGTGGATAGATTTGGTGTTTGGTGAGAGCTTGCTTCCTGCTTCACAGGTAGCTGTCTCATTCTGTGGCCTTTGATGATGGGGGGAGAAGAGGGCTGCAGGGATCTCTTTTAAGAGGACACTAATTCAGTTTATGAGGTCTCTGACCTCACGACCCAGTGACTTATACATTGTCCTCCCCTCCTCATACCATCATATTGAGGGTTAGAAATGTGACATATGCATTTTGGGGGAACACAAATAATCTATAGCACAGGGCTTTAAAAAATTATTTAAATGGTTGTGTTTCGTTTGTTTGTTTTTCATACAACTAAGTCATTTTACGAGGAAGGAAAAACTGAAGATATTTACTGAAAACAGCAGTTAAACTTAGAATCTACAGACTTTGTTTTTTTAAAGGGTCCTCAGCCTGAAGAGAAGTGCTACTCATGGATACTTGGATATTTAGGTAGAAATAAAAAGCAGTGGGAGTAACCCTGATGAGTAAAAGACTATTTTTCTCTCTCTCAATGTCTCTAAAACAAATAAGACTAAATTATAATATTTGGGGGGAATTTCTAATATTTCCAATTAAATATGAAGTTCACATTTCTATTTAAACTTAAGATAATTTTTAAGTATACATATGTTCCAATATTAGATGCAACATATTTACACTGAAAAGTATTTGTTTAACTGGAAATGAAACAACTAAGCATCCAGCATTTTATTTGATAAATATGAATATCTTATGAAACTTTGATATGTACTGGTGAAAATTTTTTTTTTTTTTAATCTTTATTGTTCAGATTATTACAGTTGTTCCTCTTTTATCCCCCATAGCTCCCCTCCTCCCATTTCCCACCCCAACCTCTGTCTTTGCCCCCCCGCTGTCCTCATCCATAGGTGTACAATTATTGTCCAGTCTCTTCACACTTCCCCAATACCCTTAACCCCAGAAAATTGTCAGTCCACTCCCTTTCTATGCCTCTGATTCTATTCTATTCACCAGTTTATTCTGTTCATCAGCTTTTTTATTCACTTGATTCTTAGATTCACTCGTTGATATATATTTGTTGTTCATAATGTTTCCTTTCCTTTTCCTTCTTCCTCATTCTCAAAGGATACCTTTCAGCATTTCATA
>PVJC01015892.1:16145-34573 GCA_004026665.1 Murina feae
CTCCTCAGGCCCGTGACCTTCTGCACGGCCTCGCTCAGCAGGTCCGCGCCGAGCCTGCAGTCCACAAACACCAGCACGGGCGGCTGGAAGAGCTTCTTATCCTGGGGGGCGGGGGGAGCGCACGCGTTCAAGTTACTGGGGGACGCACGCCGCGGGAGGTTCCCCGGCCAGCACCGTCCAAGCAGGCCCCCAGCAGGCTCACGGACATCGTGGAGGAGGGAGAAGGCATGCTGTGTCGAAACGAGTGCTTTTCTTTAACATACGCACACACAGGGGCCGGGACAGCCTACGGCCCTTCTGCGCACAAATAACTTCTAAAAGTTAAGTGTGATGAGTGCGGCCGGCACGGCTCAGCGGTCGAGCGTTGGCCTCTGAACCAGGAGGTCAGGGTTCGATTCCCGGTCGGGGCACAGGCCCAGGTTGTGGGCTCGATCCCCAGTGGGGGGCGTGCAGGAGGCAGCCGGTCCATGATGCTCTCTCATCATGGATGTTTCCTTCTCTCTCTTCGTTTCCCTTCCATCAATAAAAATACTTTTATTTTTAAATTTCATGGGTTCTTACAGGATTCTGAGACAGGCAGAGCAACGTATTAGTAGAAAGCTAACCCGGAGGCCCCGAAAGCTACACCTGACACTCGTCCCCTTAAGACCTAGGAGATGTGCGGACGCGGCCCCCGGGCCGGGCCCCCCCCCCCCCCCAACGGTGCTGCTCACGTTTAGGATTTCAAACAGCTTCTTCTTCTTGGCGGGCTCCTCCACCCACAGCACGATCTGCCGCACCTGCGGGCAGGGCAGGTTCCTCTCCCCGGCCGTGATCCTCACGGGGTCGCGCAGGAGCTGGCCCGCCAGCTGCTCGATGCTGGCGGGGATCGTGGCCGAGACCAGCACCGTCTGGCAGTCGTGGGGGACGTGTTCCAGGACATCCAGCACCTGCTGCTGGAAGCCCATCTTCAACATGGTGTCGGCCTGAAACAGCGGCGTTTTATTTTACTATTTTATACGCCATTTCTTATCCACGCCGGAGAGGGAGGGAGAGGGAGGGAGAAAGAGAGAAACAGCCACGACGAGAGAGGATCACGGACCGGCTGCCTCCTGCTCGCCCCGCACAGGGGATCCAGCCCGCAACCCGGGCCTGTGCCCTGACCGGGAATCGAACCCTGACCTCCTGGGTCCTAGGTCGGCACTCAGCCACTGAGCCACACCGGCCGGGCTGAAACATCACTTTAACGTGAGTCCGATTTGACGTGAAGACCCAGGGCCACCCCAAGAAAAGACTCGGGTAACAAATGGAAAAGCCATACCCAGAAACAGCTCCCACCGTGTCAAAACAGGAAGGGCCAACGGGGGGAAAAGACACATTTATGTAAAAGTAAACACCGTTGCCCTGACCGGTGTGGCTCGCTGGACAGAGCGTCGGCCTGCGGACTGAAGGGTCCCGGGTTCGATTCCGGTCAAGGGCATGGACCTTGGTTAAGGGCACATCCCCAGTAGGGGCCGTGCAGGAGGCAGCTGATCGATGTTTCTCTCTCATTGATGTTTCTAACTCTCTATCCCCCGCCCTCTCTGTAAAAAATCAATAAAATATATTTTAAAAAAATAAAAATAAAAATAAACCCTGTGTCACCATGTCACACAACTCGGATACAGTCCGAGATAAACTGAGGCAGGGGTGTGGGCGATGGGGCTGCTGGGCTTGTTTGCTGCCCTTGGGAACAGAGGCCTAGGATTTGATTTCACGCCCACGTGTCAGCTTAGCTGCGTCCGCACGGGATGAGTTTAAGAAAAGAGGCCAGCCCGGCCAGTGAGGCTCCTTGATGGTGCATCGACCTGTGAACCAGGAGGTCAGGGTTCGATCCCCGGCCAGGACACAGGCCCGGGTTTGGGGCTGGATCCCCAGTGCGGGGCGCGCAGGAGGCTGCCGGCCCGAGGCTCTCTCATCACGGATGTTTCCCTCTCTCTCTCCCTTCCTCTCTGAAATCCATGAAAATACGTATATAAAAAGAGCCACCAGCTACACAGCGCCGCGCGACGAATGCTCCCGGCCACTCACCTCGTCCACAACCGCTATCTTCACGCCGCGGAGCTGGACGGAGCTCTGCTTCAGGATGTCCAGGAGGCGGCCCGGGGTTGCTATGACGACCTGAGTCAAAGGGGAAAAGCAAATAAAGAATAAGAAGAAAGGCGGGTAGCCCGGCCCGGTGTGGCTCAGTGGTTAAGCATCAACCCGCGTACCAAGAGGTCGCGGGTTCGACTCCGGGGCAGGGCACACGTGCGGGGGTTCGGCGAGCCGCCCGCGTGAGCGTCCGACAGTCAGGGCGAGCGGCGCGCATCCGCACCCACGCCCCGCCCCTCTCCCACACGGAACCGACTTCGGAAACGCACACGCGGCCGTGGCAGAGAACATCAAGGCCACCGAGGGCCACGCGCAACATCTCTCCCGCGGAAGGAAGCCCCGGGGCCCGTGGGCCGCTCGCCTTGACGCGCTGCCGCAGCCGGTGCAGCTGGGGGGGCAGGGGCAGGCCCCCCACCAGCAGCGCCGTCTTCATGCGCGGCAGGCCCTTCATCAGCTCTTTGGCTTGTCCCTCGATCTGAATGGCCAGCTCCCTCGTGGGCGTGAGGACGAGCGCGGACGGGCACGTGCCCTGCGAAGACAGAAAACAGACCTGGAGACGCCAGCCGTCCATGCCTGCGCGTAGGATCTCAATGTCTTTTAAACGATATTATTTTATTGATTTTTTTTTTTTTTTTTTTTTACAGAGAGGAAGGGAGAGGGAGAGAGAGTCAGAAACATCGATGAGAGAGAAACATCGATCAGCTGCCTCCTGCACACTCCCTACTGGGGATGTGCCCGCAACCAAGGTCCATGGCCTTGACCGGAATCGAACCCGGGACCCTTCGGTCCGCAGGCCGACGCTCTATCCACTGAGCCACACCGGCAAGGACTTAAATATATTTTTTGATTGATTTCAGAGAGGAAGAGTTCAATGATTCTCTCTCATCATTCAAGTTTCTCTCTCTCCCTCTCCCTTCCTCTCTGAAACCAATAAAAATACATTTAAAAAAAAAATTCCCTATGTTCATAGCAGCACAATTTACCATAGCTAAAATATGAAAACAGCCTAAGTGCCCATCAACAGATGAATGGATTAGAAAACTGTGGTACATCTACACAATGGAATACTATGCTGCTGTAAAAAGGAAGGAGTTCTTAGCATTTGCAGGCGTATGGATGGAGCTGAAGAACATAATGCTAAGTGAAATAAGTCAGTCAATGAAAGAAAAATACCACATGTCCTCACTCATCTATGGATAATAATAACCATTATAAACTGGTGAACAAAAATAGATACAGAAGCAGAGCAACATCAAACAGACTGTCAAATTACAGCAACAAGGACAGGGACGTGGGGGGGGGTAACAGATCAGCCAAGGGACTTTGGTGTATGCATTTAAGCATAACCAATGGACACAAAACACTGGGGGGTAGGGGAGGCGGGCGGAAGGGCAGGGGGGGAAAAAGAAATATATGTACTAATCTGTGTAAAGCTTTATGTAATTTAAAAAAATGTAAAAAATAAAAAAAAAATTTTTAAAAAAATCCCTAAAGTTACATTCCTCAGACACACTCAAGGCTCGGGGTCGCTTGGCAACTTGAACCCAGGTGCGTGTGGAGGGGGGGGGGGGGGACGCCTCGCTTGCTCCAGGCGCACCTGAACTCACCTCGAGCAGAGCGCGCATGATCACGGGGAGGAGGAAGGCGGCCGTCTTCCCGGAGCCGGTGTCCGCGCTGGCCAGGATGTCCCGCCCCAGGAGCCCCACGGGGGTCATCTGCATCTGGATGGGGGTCGGCACCTCGTAGCCGGCCGCCTTCAGGTTGAGGTTCAGGGTCTCGGGGAAGCCGCAGTGCTCAAAGTCCACAATGGGCCTGGCGACCGCCCGCCCCTGGACGGCAATGCCCAGCTGGTGTCGGAGATTCTCCACCTGGTCCTCCCGCAGGCCGGCGATGAAGGGGTGCTCCTGATAGACGTAGGGGGTCAGGAGCGCGGCCTGCGGGCCAGCTCCGGGGGGGCCGCCGAGCGCCGCCCTCTCCTCCTTCTCCTTCGCCTGCAGGAGGTGCTTCGCTTTGCACTCCAGGCTGCACACGTCTTCGTCCGTCTCGTCGCAGATGTACTCCCCGTAGCGGCCGCAGACCAGGCACACGGGCTCCCCCGGCTCCGCCCAGCGCTGCGTTTTGGAAAAGGACTTGACAGGCTCGTCGGGGGGATGGCTGTCCCGGGCGTCCGCTGGGGGGCCGCCGCCCTCCTCCCCCCGCGCGGCTCCGGCTCCCGGCTTCGCTCTCTTGGCCGCGCAGGTCCGGCCGCCGTCCGGGGCGTCCCTCTTGACTTTGAGGGACCGCGGGACAAACATCCTTCACGCGCCTGTGGAGGAAGTCAGGGAACGAGGGTTATTTTCAACGCAACCAAGGGCCCGGGACGGAGCAGCAGGCGGCTGCCCTGCAATCGGCCCAGTGTCCCTGGGTTTTGCCTCCAAGGATTAGAGGAAGTTTCAGGACACACCTCCACGGAGCTCTTCTTCCCTTCGCCAGCTTTCTCATGAAAAGACAGCACCTTCCGCACACGCGTGCATACACACGTACACACACATGTACACACGTGCACACATATCAGCAGAGACCAACAGACACACGTGCACACATTTACGTACACACACATGCACACATACTAACACAGATACACGTGCACACATTTATACGACATGCAGAGACACATGAAAACACATACCAACACAGACACATGCACACCTTTATACATGCAGACACACATATACACACATGCACACATACCAACAGATACGTGCACACCTTCATACATGCACAGACACACATATACACACATGCACTCATACCAACAGATACACATGCATCGAGACACATGAAAACACATACCAACACAGACGCACATACCAACACAGACACACACACCAACAGACACCTGTGCACACATTTACATACACACACATGCACACATACCAACAGAGATACACGCACCGAGACACATGAAAACACATGCCAACACAGACACACATACCAACAGACACACGCACACCTTTATACATAGACAGGCACACATATACCAACATAGAGATACGCACATACCTATGCATGCACATACATGTACACATGCACACGCTTATGCATGCAGAGACGCGCGAACACACATGCTAACGCATACCAACAGATACACATGCACCGAGACGCATGAAAACACATACCAACACAGAACACACATACCAACAGACACACATGCATTTATACATGCACAGGCACACATACACACACGCACAGGTACCAACAGAGATACACAGTTATACATGCACACGCGTGCACATGCTTATGCACATGAACACACATGCCAACACATACCAGCAGACAGACATGCACACACAGAGACACACACAGAGACAGAGAGACACACGCAGCCCCTGCGCACAGCCTACTCCTGCGTCCTATCCACTTGCGCTCGGAAACAGCAGGCAGGACACACGTTCAGGAGTCAATTCTATGGCATTTTCACAAAACGGGGGGTGGGTGGGTGGGTGGGGGACACACTTCACAATGGGAATCTTCACGATCAAAACGGCCACGCGCAGCGGGAAACGCTCCTTTGACCCAGAAAGTAACCAGCTCCGGGCGCCGAGCACAGTGCTCAGCGCCTCACACGTCAGCCGACCTGCGGGGTCCCGGGCCGGTGCGTGTCCCCCCGCGACACACGCGCACGTCAGGGTGCCCGCCGCCACCGGGAGCGTCGGTGCCAATGACCGTCGAATAGGCTCTCACACACTTTCCTCAAACATCCTTCTCGGCGCGAACGGCTCAATGCGAACCAAAATGCAGCCAGGGCTCAGCGATGACCATCTGAAGGCCCCATGGAGCGCAGCTTTCTAGGGGCGCTGAACGCTGGGAATGCAGAGTCCAAGGGCGCACCCCCCACCCCGCTACCCCCACCCTCCAGCTCGCGAATTCAGCTCTCACCCGCTCTGCGGCCTCGTACCCAGAGCGCCTGCGCGTCCCGGCGGCCGCACCCAGAGCGCCTGCGCGTCCCGGCGGCCGCACCCAGAGCGCCTGCGCGTCCCGGCGGCCGCACCCAGAGCGCCTGCGCGTCCCGGCGGCCGCACCCAGAGCGCCTGCGCGTCCCGGCGGCCCGCACTCAGAGCGCCTGCGCGTCCCGGCGGCCCGCACCTAGAGCGCCTGCGCGTCGCGGCGCTGCTAGGAGACGCGACGAGCCGAAAGCTTGCCAGGAAGGGAGGGCGGGCTCTTCCTACTACCACGCCCTAGCGCCCGGGTCCAGAGCGACCGAGGCCCGAGCCGCGGGCCCCGCCGCGTCCCCTGCAGCCCCCCTCAAGCGCTGGGCCGGGCTTCCTGCCAACAGACTGGGCTTCACCGCTGCTGGGAGGGGCGTGCGGAGCGCAATGCACGTCCCCGGGTTTTGAGAGGGGCCGCGGAAGGCGGTGCCAAGGCGGGGGCGGGGCTAGGCCCTGGGGGCGGGGCTCCGCGCTCTGTCCCCGCCCCTTCCCGGCCCGGGGCTGCAGGGCGGGGCGGGTGTCGGGATCCTCTTGGAAGAACTGACGCGATGGCGCGGGCCGGGGTTGGCCAAAAAGCATCGGACGGTCCCAGAAGACGACGGAAGAAGGGGCGGCGCGGGGCCGGGCACCCTGACGCAGCGGGAAGTCTGCGTGTGCGGGGGGTGCAGGGGTGGGGCGCGGGCTCTGCCGCTGGGGGCCGGCCAGCTTGGCTCTAAAATCAAATGGGGGCAGTTTCTTGTGGCGCGTTTCCGCCGCGGCCACACCCACCCGACCCCGGAGAGAAAAGCACGCAGTCCCGGTGCCTGGCCCCAGCCTCTGGGGGTGCAGAAGCGAGGGGGGGCGGGGGAGGGGCTGATGGCGCTGGGAGGTCATCGCCCCGGCGGCCCCGCGGGCCTGGCTCCGGGGCTGGGTGTCTGTCGGCCTGTGAACCCGGGGGTCACGGGTTCGATTCCTGCCCTGGTCGTGGGCTTGAACCCCAGTGGGGGGGGGGGTCCTGCTCATGCAGGAGGCAGCGCATCCATGATTCTCCCTCCTCGTGGATGTGTTGATCTCCCTGTCCCTCTCCCTTCCTCTCTGAAGTCAATAAAAATATGTGTTTATTTTATGTTGTAATATATTTTTATTGATTTTTTAGAGAGAGGAAGGGAGAGGGAGAGAATCATCCATGATGAGAGAGAATCGCGGGTCGGCTGCCTCCTGCACGCCCCCTACCGGGGATGGAGCCTGCAACCCGGGGCATGGGCCCTTGGCCGGAATCAAACCCAGGACCCTTCCGTCCACAGGCCCACACTCTACCCACTGAGCCACACCAGCCAGGGCATGTTCCTTTGTGTGGGTTTTTGTTTGTTTATTTTTTATTTTTTTGAAAAAAAGCTCAGGTTCAGGTCCCCAGTTAGGTGTCAGAGCGCAGTCCAGTTAACCCCCGCTGCTCGGTCTCCCCACCCACAGGGTGCCACGAGGGCCTGTGAGTGGCGGGCAGCGGAAGCCTCGCCTGCAGGAGCTCGGGTGGGAACCGCACAGGGCGGTGCTGATGCACTCCTGGCCCGAGGGCCTCTGCATGGCAGGGCAGGGCGGGGTGAGGCGGGAAAGGTGCGGCGTGACTCAGTAGCCCAGCGCCCTGGCATTCGCACTCGTCCCACCTGACCGTTCTGAGCTCGCCCGCAGCCCAGCCCCGGAGCAGGAAATGCGGTCATAACGGGAGCTGTTGGGACACGAACAGAAGCGCTCACGCCCCGTCCTGCTCGAGCGCCTGGGAACCCTGGGCTCACACCTGGCCGTCCACAGCCTCCCCGCCCTCGGTCGGTCGTAGGTGAGGCTTGGAAAACCCGTGCGGGTTGACGTCCCGGTGGAGACGGGCAGCACGGGGGATGGCGTTTGAGTGCCGCCGTTTTTTGTTTGTTTATTTTTTTTTTTTAGCATATTTTTTTTATTGATTTCACAGAGGAAGGAAGGAGGGAGAGAGAGAGAGAGAGAAGAAGCAGTGATGAGAGAGCATCATGGACCGGCTGCCTCCTGCAGGCCTCCACACTGGGGACGGAGCCCGCAACCTGGGCCTGTGCCCTGACCGGGAATCGAACCCCGACCTCCTGGTTTGTAGGCCGACGCTCGACTGCTGAGCTCATATCCTGTCTGAGAGCACATGAGCACCTCCCAGCTAGAAAAATCAAACATCGCCCCGCGGCTGCCTCCTAGGGGATGGAGCCCACAACCGGGGCATCAAACCCAGGACCCTTCAGTCCGAGGGCTGAGGCTCTATCCACCGAGCCGAACCAGCCAGGGCAAATGTCATTATTTTATTTTAACTGATCTTTAGACAGAGGAAGGGAGAGGAATAGAGAGGGAAACACTGGTCTGCTGCCTCCTTCACGCCGCCCTCCACTGGGGATGGGGCCTGCCACCCAGGCACGAGCCCTGACCGGGAATCGAACCGTGACCTCCTGGTTCACGGGTCAATTCAGTACGTAACCACGGAGCCACACCGGCCGGGCTGAATGTCAGCATTGCTTACGTCCATCCAGACCGTCTTTCGTGCTGGGTGGAGAGTGTGGCAGCCACCGCAGTCTTCGTGAGTCGTCAGCCCACGAGAACACACTGGGCACTAAAATTTCAGGGAACGCGTTCTGCATCCCAACCGACCGGGGACCCCGTGTGCATGCGTGTGAGAGGACGGGGGAGCGCGAGGGGAAGGCCAAGCCCGGCACGGGACCCCCCACGGCCGAGGCTGTGGTTTCAGGAGGGCGGTCACCCGAGCCCCACGCAGACCTCAGCTTCTGTGCTCTCCCTTTCCTTTCAACCCCCGGGGAAGCTATAATTTGAGTTGGAGAGCAGCAGTTAGGAGAAAATGCTCCTCAGAGTCAGGAAACCCTGCATTAACCCCCTGCTGACTGAGCACCCTGTACGACTGGACCCTCCTCCACCATCCAGGCGGGAGCCCTGCCCCCACATCCCCCCGACTCCCTCCATCGCTGCTCCTCCTCCCCGGGGCTCACCTAGAAACTGTTCCTTTAGAAATCGTTTTTTCCCCCAAGGCTGGCTGGCCTCAAAGGGATCCCCCAGCAACCCCCACTTTCCGAAGCAAGCACATAAGTCCTCGCATTTTTTTTAAAAATGTACATTTTTTTCATTGACGTCAGAGCAGAAGGGAGAGAGAGAGAGGCATCCATGATGAGAGAGAATCATGGACCAGCTGCCTCCTGCACGCTCCCTACCGGGGATGGAGCCCACAACCCGGGCCTGTGCCCCGACCGGGGATCGAACCCCGACCTCCCGGTTCCTAGGTCCACATTCAACCCCTGAGCTGTGCCGGCCAACACAATCGCCTTAATTCCCACAGGAGATGGTTATACTATCAAGTTGAAATTTAAGACTTTTTGTCTTCTTGGCGACACACCTTCACGGCGGCTTCACTTGTCACCGTTACGGGATTCTGACCCGCTGGTCCATCTCGGGGTGGGGCCAGGGGAGGAAGGAGACCAGCGCCCCTGGGTGAGGGTGGGGAGCTCCGTGTCCGACCCAGAGAGGGGGTTCCCCAGCGGCCGAGGGTCCTGGGGGCAGGGAGGGCGGCCCAGGAGGAAGAGGCAGGCGCGGGAAGGCATCCAGACCCCAGCGAGTCCCCTCCCAGGACCACAACACAGAAACGCCCACCGAGTCTGCGATTTGAAGGGAAAAAACAAAACTTCTTGTGTTTTCCAGCCGACAAGGGTGGGTGGGAGGCAGGAAGTGGCAGGAAGATCTCCTCGCAGGACCAGGATGGGACCGAAGGCCGGTGGGTCTCACAAGGCCTCCCCGTCCGCCATGATTTTCCCCGCCACCGGCCTCCCGGTCGACGCCACGGACCCGCTGAACGAGGGGAAAGGTGCGAAGGGGAGAGGGTGCCAGGGGCCCAGCCGTGGCCGGATCGTCGAGGCCCGATCATCGTGATGATAAAGGGAAAGCGGGAGGCCGCCGGTCCACCATTCTCTGTCCTCGCTGAGGTTTCTCCCTCTCCGTTCCTCTCGGAAATAAAAAAAAGTATATAAACGGGACCGAAAGGCAGAATATGAAATTAAATAATAAACTGAGTGTGCAGCCCCGGGAGCTGGCAGGTCCTTGGTTCCGTGGACGCAACCGGGTCCTGATGACATCAGACAAGAGTCCATGGGGCGGTGCCAGGGACATCTGAACACGGTTTTCTGGATGGACTTCACTCGCCACCCCAGCCACCTCCCACTCAGGGTGACGGACGGGAACACGCGGTGGCCGTGGAGCCCTGAATGCCTCTCTGTTGGGGCCGGGGAGCGTCAGGGAAGGACCCGTCCTGCCCAACATTTGCCACCCAGCTCCCCTCCCTGCCACCCGGAGATTTGTAACGTGGCTGAAACGCTGTTCTCATCACACAGCTTTAGGTCAAGGGTGTGTGTTTTGTGTGTGTGCTTCCCCCCTCCCCCCACAAAATTCTGAAAACACACACACCCCGTTCAACAAAGCCAGCATTTCACGGTCAGCCCGATTTCCTGCTTTCCGACGGGGTGTCCTCATTTTTTTAATTCTGTTTTACCACGTTTGAGGGAAGGAGGCCATGAGGACAGGGGTTGTCTCCATAACCCCTTTGATCCAAAAGCAGTTAGTTGCCAGGTGGACCGGTTACTAATGCAGATTTTTTTTTCAACAGATGGAGTCCCATGTATGTTGATATTTATGTGAATTGATATGTATGCTATTTTCTTGTATTGACAACAAGCTTCAAAACTTCATGTCAAACTTGCTGAAGCTGCTAACGTCATAGATATTTTTATGCCTAAAAATGTCGAATTCCGTGCCAAAAATGAGCATTCGAGGGAAGTTTTAATTCATTATTTTGAAGAAAAGTGCTGCTGAAAGTGAGCATATACTTCGGGAAGCTTATGGTGAAGATGCTCCATCTCAGACACTTGTGAACGCTGGTTTAAACGCTTTAAAAGTGAGGATTTCGGTGTGAAAGACAAAGAACGTCCAGGTCAACCGAGAACGTTTGAAGACCAACGATGACAAGCATTATTGGATGAACATGCGTCAAACTCAATAACAACTTGCAGGAAGATTAGACGTTGCTCAGCGAACAATTCCCGATCGTTTACAAGCAACGGAACGGTTTTAAAGGAAGGAAAATGGGTGCCACATCAACTGAAGGAAAGACAAATGGAAAACCAAAAAGTCACCAGTAAAATGTGGCTTCAAAGGCACGAAAGAAAGTCTTTTTTGCATCGAATTGTGACTGGCGATGAAGAGTGGATTTATGTTGAGAATCCCAAACGCACAGAATCATGGGCTGATCCAGGTCAACCATCCACATCGCCTGCAAGGCCAAATCGCTTCGGAGAGAAGACAATGCTCTGCGTTTGGTGGGATCAGGAAGGTGTGGTGTATGATGAGCTTCTCAAACAGGGTGAAACCGTCAATACTGATCACACCTGACAACAATCAGTTTGAACCACGCTTTGATCGTGAAACGACCAGAATGTTCCAGAAGACACAGCAAAGTAATGTTGCTTCATGATGACACCATCACACGCTTCAAAACCAGCTACAGACACGGTAGAAGATCTTGCCTGGGAAGCATGAACCCACCCGCCGCCATGTTCATCAGCCCTTGCTCCTTCCGATGACCACTCGTTCCGATTGATGGCACACGCACTATCTGAGCAGCACTTCAAAACGCACGAATAAGCGGAAAATTGGATCTCTGAATGGTCTGCCTCAAAAAAAGAAAAGTTCTATTGGGACGGTCTCCACAAATGACCTGAAAGATAGGGGAAATGTGCAGCTAGCGACGGACATTACTTTGAACAAAGCACTTTTGATGTTTCTCTTGAAATTATCGTGTTTTCTTTTATTACAAAATCCACATTATTAACCGGTAAAGGTCCAATCCGCATTATTAATAGTGGGCTTACGAGCAAAGCGTGGTTCCGATTGATCCTTTGTCCTCGGCTGAGATCGGTCGGTGCTAACGGTCTCACCCGGTGTGAGAAGCAGGGACTTCCCTTCACTGTTTCCTTTGCGTTTGCTCCAGCCCCTCAGACCGTCTACGGCAACACGATGCAGCGCTTGGACCGACGACGGCTCTCCCAGCATTTTATCCACGGGCGCCCTGTGGAGGGAGACGTCTTTCTAAATTGAATGCCGTCTCTCCTCCTCCTTAGAAGATTTCCAATGAAGGGAGGGACCCCGTTTCCAACGCGGGGATCCTGCGTGGAGAAAGGACTTCACCCCGAATGCAACTGACAGACTCAGCATGAGTTCAAACCTTCAGAAGAGGGGCCTGGGGGAGCCTCACGCATGTCTGACCGTGACACGCGCTATTTGGAGGTTTCTCCTGCTTGCATCACATACAGTGACTCCGTCGTCACACGTTCCGTACAAAGGGCCCGACTCCGGCTTTCCTCCCGAGGAACCCGGGAGGGGCTGGCTTCCCCGAGTCCCACCAACAATGTCATTTCAGATGCCACAGGCTTTTTTTTTCCCTTCTCCAACCCTCGGCGTCAGGCTGTAATCTCCCGCTTCCTGGTTTTATCCAGAGACTTCAAATTAGCATGAGAAGCTAAACAGGAAGTTGCATTCCTCTGATCTCCAAAATGGGGAGGAAGACGAGGCTCGGACTGACGGGCAAGAAGACAAAGGCAGGAGAAGGAAGAAGCCACATTCTGCATCTGTTCCTCAATCTCCTATCTTCAAATCCCTCCTCACGCCCTGACCCAAAAGACCCCCCCAAAGCAGGAAGTCGGGCAGTCTGTTTCTGGGCCGTCCCGCCGTCATGGTAAAAGGGACATGCCCGGCCAGTGTGGCTCAGGGGTAGAGCATCAATCTATGACCAGGAGGTCAGGGTTCGATTCCCGGTCAGGGCACAGGCCCGGGTTGCAGGCTCCACCCCCAGCGTGGGGCGTGCAGGAGGCAGCCGATCCATGATTCTCTCTCATCACTGATGTCTCTCTCTCTCTCTCTCCCCTCCTCTCTGAAATCAATTAAAATATATTTTTAAAAATTTTTTATTTATTTTATTTTTTTAAGGATATATATTTTTATTGATTGCAGAGAGAAAGGGAGAGAAAAACATCAATGATGAGATAGAATCATTGATTGGCTGCCTCCTGCGCGCCCGCTACTGGGGGGATTGAGCCCATAAGCCAGGCATGTGCCCTTGGCCAGAATCAAACCTAGGACCCTTTAGTCCTCAGGCTGATGCTCTAATCCACTGAGCCAAACTTGCTAAAGCAATATATATATATATACACCCCTATATAATTTTAAAAAAGGAACAACCACACTCTAGTTAGAAAGAGGTCCTCAAAGCTGAGCGTCGTCCCCGCTAGAGGTTTACAGGAAGATCTGATTTTCTATTTTTGGCGACCAACACGGGAGGGGAACCAGCCCAGAGGCCACGGCAGTCAACTGCCAACCATGTCTGAAAATGCCAGCATCTCTGACACGACAAGTACCGTTTCCATCGCAAACAGATCTACAAAAACAACAGATCTTACTTCCCCCCCGGGAACCCCCGGGCCAGGCTTCACTTTTCGGCTTAGACCAGGGACTTGGGGCGGCTCCGGGGGGTTCCGTGGCCTCCTCGGGGGTTGGGCTGCCCCACCACCCACTTGGCACCGCACCCCGCGGGCCTCCCTGGGAGTGCGGCGAAGGCTGGTGAAGTAATCCTCGTAAAACCCTGCGGGCCGTTCGTATGAAAGCCGCACTGTGTCTAAAAGTGACAGGGCGTGAGCTACACAGCACAGGCCCGCCCGGCCCACTGGGTTTACCAAATGGCTGCTGTGCCGAGCCTCCAGCTTGTTAGGCATCCTTCCACCCCCCACCCCCACCCCCCAGACCCTGATCATTCTTTCTTTTCTTTTCTTTTCTTTTCTTTTCTTTTCTTTTCTTTTCTTTTCTTTTCTTTTTAAAATGTATTTCTTTATTGATTTCAGAGAGGAAGAGAGAGGGAGAGAGAGATAGAAACATCAATGATGAGAGAGAATCATTGGTCGGCTGCCCCCAGCACACCCCCTACTGGGGATGGAACCTGCAACCCAGGCATGTGCCCTTGGCTGGATTTGAACCTGGGACCCCTCAGCCCGCAGGCCGACACCCCATCCACGGAGCCAAACCAGCTAGGGCTTCTTTTCCTTTTTTTTAAAAAATATATTTTTGATGAGAGAGAATATCACTGATCGGCTGCCTCCTGCACGCCCCACCTGGGGTGGAACTGGCAACCAGGGCCTGTGCCCCGTCTGAGCACCGAGCCGCGGCCTCCAGGTTTACCGGTTGACGATCGGCCGCTGAGCCACATCTGCCGGTCCGGTCCCCTCGGGCATCCTTAACCTGGTGGATCCCAAGTCTCATTATTCTACTTCCCGGAGTTGCAGTCCCATGAGGTCTCCACCGCCGCGGTCTCTCCGTTCGCCAGACGAGGATAAGAACGGGGCTGTGGTGAGGATGAGGTAGAAAGTGTTCATAGGTGGTCAGTGTAGCAGCGAGGAGGGTAACTCATGGAGAGTGGGTGACATCTGTGGGTACCTGCTGTCAATTTTAAAATATAACACGAGGTGCCCTGGCGGTGTGGTTCAGTGGATAGAGCATCGGCCTGCGGACTGAAAAGTCCCGGGTTTGATTCCGGTCAAGGGCATGGACCTTGGTTGCGGGCACATCCCCAGTAGGAGGTGTGCAGGAGGCAGCTGATCGATGTTTCTCTCTCATCGATGTTTCTGGCTCTCTATCCCTCTCCCTTCCTCTCTGTAAAAAATCAATAAGATATATTTAAAATATATATATAACACGAGGTTGCCCTGGCCGGGTAGCTTAGCTCCGTTGGTTAGAGCATCGTCCCGATACACCAAGGTTGCGGGTTCGATCCCCAATCAGGGCGAATATTAAAGAATCAACCAGTGAGTACATAAATGAGTGGAACAGCAAACCAGCCTCTCTCTCTCTCTCTCTCTCTCTCTCTCTAAATCAGTAAATACATATTTTTTAAAAAAGAAAGAAAGACGAGATCTCCGGGGAGTGCCAACGGTTCAGTATTTGTTCCGGAGACTTCTAGAACAGCAGCAAGGCTTCCAGCCTCCGGAGATGCAGGCGTGAAGGAGAGCTGGCCCCTCTGGACCCAAGGTCCCCGACTTTTCTCATGAAAAACTGGCTTCCTGGACCTCCTGCTCCAGCACTGCGTCCCCAGCAGGCCGGTTGTCAATCAACATTGGCCGACGACTGAATACATTTATGACTCAGAGAGACCAAGCGGACGCCCACAGGGAAGGAAGTCCGGTGGAGACGGAATTTTCCAGGAGAAAGAGAACCACGTAACATAGCCAGGCCCGGCCGGTGTGGCTCAGTGGTGAGCGTCAACCTAGGAACCAGGAGGTCAGGGTTCGACTCCCGGTCAGGGCACAGGTTGCGGGCTCCATCCCCAGTGGGGGGCGTGCAGGAGGCAGCCGGTCCATGATGCTCTCTCACCCTTGATGTTTCTTACCTCCCTCTCTGTTCCTCTCTGACATCAGTAAAAAATACATAGCAAATAATAAGACAGGGAGGAGGTCCGTCCGTGTGGGAATAAGTGAATAAGCTGTTGTCTGTCGGATAGAGATTCTAAGACGGGAGAGAAAACATAGACGGACGGCCCCACGGCCTGGCCCGAGGCACCCTGGGGGTGGGGCTCGTTTGCCACGAAGCCGGGGATCTTAAGGAGGCAGGGGGAGGGCGCGCCTCTCTGACTGGCGCTCTGTGGCGATGCCCAGTGTTTAAAAGGGATCATTCTGAAGGTGTCACAAAGGACACCCTATTAGAGCGCCTGTCTCCCTGGAAATGAATCCCTCTTTGTCCTCGGGGTGTTTCTCTGTTAATAGGAGCCTCCTGCGGTGACCCCAGGTTCCGCGGCCTCCCCACAAGTGAAAGCTGCTCTTTGTATGGGCAGTCCTCCCCCCTCTCTCCCCCCACTCTCCGTGCCCCATTCCTGAAACACACGCCTCCCGATCGGGGCCAGAGTCACCCTGCCGTCGCTACTAAATGCATCGCCGGGCACCTGGGACAGGCCACAGCCGCTGCCTCTGTGCCTTCCCCGCCCGCATCGCCTTCATCGCGGTCCCTGAGGCTCCCCGTCCAATCCCGCGAGCACCGACCCGCGCCCACTCGGAGGGAGCACCACGCCAGCTCACACGCCCGGCACGGGGCGGGCGGACATGGTTTTCGGGCCTCGGAAACCTCGAACAGGCTCGAGGGTTATGATACCCCCTCCCCTCCCCCGGGGAAATGCTTCAGGGTCTCTCTCTACGACCTTTGCTGGCTGGTTGCGCTGGCATTCATTTGCAGGTGAATTGGGCTACCTCGTTATTCTCATCATTATTACTTAATCCTCACCCGAGGACATTTTTCCATTGGTTTTTAGAGAGAGTGGAAGAGAGAGAGAGAGAGAGAGAGAGAGAGAGAGAGAGAGAGAGAGAAACATCGATGTGAGAGAGACACGTCGATTGGTTGCCTCCTGCACTCGCCCTGACCTGGGGCCGGGAAGGAGCCTGCCATCAAGGTACAGTGGATAATGCTCTATCCACTGAGCCAACCTGCTCAGGGCGGGCTTGGCTGCGTCCGATGGAGCAGAAGTCCCCGGGACCCCTGCACGCCATGCCTGTACTCCTGTCTCTGGAAGGGCCTTTCTTCCATCACACTATTCATCTACGTACTCGCCGGCCAGACGGGGAGCCGGCCCAGGGGAGATGGAGCCGGCAGACCAGGGCCTGCTTTTGAAGCCAAACCCAAGAGACGAGTCAACCGCGGACTCCTGGATGCGCAACTCGGGCCACAGGACCCCCCCGGCCCCTCGCCTGGAACGGAAAGAGGAGAATAGCGTCGGCGTCTCAGAAGGGACGTGCGAGCTCACGCCGTCACCCCGTGACCCCGCCGCTGGAGCGGTGACCCGCGCGTGTTAATTTTATGGGACTCTATTCCTATCCATTAAATTATCGAAAAATGACATCAGCCTCCCTGCGGCGTAGGATTGTCCTGGGTCGCATTCTTCTCCCGGCTCACGCTGCCAGCAAGGATCGCCTGCGGGGCCTCTTGGGTTCAGGGAGAGGATTTGCAGGGATTTAAACAGGATTAAAGGGGCAAGCCTGCTGGCGGAGTTACCTACCCTTTTATTTTATTTTTTAATATTTTTTTTATTGACTTCAGAGAGGAAGGGAGAGAGAGAGAGAGAAACATCGATGATGAGAGAGAGTCGAGGACCGGCTGCCTCCTGCAAGCCCACTACTGGGGATCGAGCCCGCAACCCGGGCCAGTGTCCTGACTGGGAATCGAACCCTGACCTCCTGTTTCCTAGGTTGACGCTCAACCAACCACTGAGCCACACTGGCTGGGCCAGGCTACCCTTTTAGGCAGCAGGGCCCAAAGCCTCTCGCCTCAGCTTCCCGTATCTCGCTTCTATCTTAAGGGCAAGTAATCCCAGGGGAGGCTCTGGTCATTAAAGCATGCGCTTTGGAATAGAACGGTCCCGGGTTCAAATCCTGGGTCTGCCCGTTTCCTGGTTGTGTGCTACCGGCTGATTTAAAAAAAAAAATTTTTTTTTCTGAGCTTTAGTTTTCACCCCTGTGAAATGATAACACAGGATCTGATCATAATTAAAATTAGATAATGTAGCCCTAGCTGGTTCGGCTCAGTGGATAGAGCATCAGCCTGTGGACTGGAGGGTCCCAGGTTCCCTTCTGGGTAAGGGCACATGCCTGGGTTGCGCGCTCTATCCTTAGTGGGGTGCCTGCAAGAGGCAGTCGGTCAATGATTCTCTCCCATCATTGGTGTTTCTCTCTCTCTCTCTCCCTCTCCCTTCCTCTCTGAAATCAATAAAAATGTATTTTAAAAAATTAGATAATGTATTCAAATGAGATACGGCGAGGAATCAGTGAGTTAAATAAACAAAATAAGCGCGGACTATAACAATATCCATCCCTTACTCCCCTAAGTATTCCTCCAGCAGCGACTGGGGTCTATGCACTCACTCCCCAGGCGCTGGGAGAAGACCCTGTCACCCTTGAGAAAGACAGACGAGTCATGGATGCCTGCACATGGTGTGGCCAACGCTATGACAGACATAAGCACAGGGTGCCCTGGAAGCAGCCGGGGAGGCACCTACTGACCGCTGGGGCTGGGAGGGTGTCAGGGGCTATCAGGGAGGGCTTCCTGGAGGAGGTGATGACCATGAAGAGGCATGAGGGGAGGAGCAGGAGTAAGGGGGGGGGACAGAGGGGACACACCGGGCAAGGACACAGCTCTGAGATAGCAGGTTCCTTTGGGAAGACGGAGAGCAGCTCTGACGGGAAGGAGGTCATCAAGGTGTGTCTGCAGGTGCCAGACCCTGGC
>PVJC01015893.1:0-34349 GCA_004026665.1 Murina feae
GGTGAGTGAATGTGGAGGCTCGGACACTAGTGTACAGTCCTGAAGACTTTATAAACACCACACACTTAGGCTGCACTCGATTTATAAACCAGCACGAGGTTAATTAAACACCAAAGAAAACGATGCAATTCAGAGACGTGACAAACACGAGATGTATGAGGCATGACACGGCACACTGTTTACTGCAAACATTTTAAAGTAAGTAATTATTTTACCTAAAATAATGATAAAACTGTAGTATAATAGATCCATAACCCCGTAATGTGGTCGTTTATCATCATCGCCATTGAGCACTGTGCACTGTTCATAATGGTGGGCGCTGTGCTTGCCTGTGACCCACAGCGCTGGAGATCCGCTTACCCCAGCATGCCCACCAGCACCCTCTGGGACAACAGCATCCTGGCTGGGCCCACTGCCCAGAGGCAAGCAAGGTGCCCTCTGGCCTGGCCCCGAGCCACCAGCAAGGGGATGATCTGCGCGTGTGGGAAGGATGTGGTGGAGTCATGCCCCCCTCTCATTTACAAGATCCATCTCCCCGAAGGTGGCAACAGCGTATTTAAATGAGGAGGCTCTTCTCGCTGGGATTGCTGGGAGCGGGGGTTGATTGGCGTGCCTGCCTGCCATCCCATCGTGGGCCTGCTGCAGTGGGCACCCCACCCGGTCTCTTTGGGACACCTGCCCCATGTTTCTGCAGGGCGTGTCAGGAAGTAGGCTCCCTCCTTTAGCTGCCAGGGGACCCTGCCTTGGGACGGCCAGAGGCTCAGGTCCCACGAATCCTGCACCTGAGCCACCAAGCGGCAGCCCTTTCCTGAGACTGGGCGGCAGCTGGGAGGGGATGGCGTGTGGAGCCATGTGTGTATGAGGGACAGTGGGAGATGCCTCTGAAGCAGGGGGTGACGGGGAGGGCAGGAGGCAGCCCAGGGGTTCTGAAGTCTGTCCTGCCCAGGGCCTGGCCTCCAAAGGGGCCCCAGAGCTGTTTGTCATGTCTCACTCCACATTCTCTCACCGCTCAGAAACCAGAATCTCCACTGCTGTCAACCCCAAGCCCTGGGGTCCCTGCCCATATCCTCCGGAATGTGGCATCAGAATACTTTCAAGGCACATCCTCACCCCTCGTGTGTCTGGAGCGACCTGTGCTTGTGGGGATGGGCTGTCTGCCAGCTGCTCCCCCGGAGGAGGCAGGCTCACTGGATTCTCTCCTTCCCATTCAGCAGATTGGAAAATAGAGGCTTGGAGACGAGAGGTGCCTTCCAAGCTCACACAGGGCACCATGCTCTGCATGGTAATGAGCTCTCCATCCCCAGAGGTGTGCAACGCTGGGAACCCCTGGGCAGAGTGTGAGGGAGCCTCTGGGCCATGCTGCCAAAAGCTGGCTGGGTGGCGTTCACTTCTCTGCCCCCCCCCTCCCCTCCCCGCAGACCACACCCATCTTCCTTCCTCGAGGCCACCCACTGGCTCCCAGCCTTCCCCTCCTCGCTGCCCTGGAGCTGGTCTTCACTCTCTGCTGTACAAGTTCCAACAAGCAATGTTCTGATCTCACTTCTTGTGGCTGCAGGAGATTCCAATCGGTGTTGCCCCTTCAAACTGAACGTCGTGAGTGAGTAATTGCTTTCCGAAGCTGAGGAGTCTGCCTGAATGGGAGTCACGGTTGTGCGTTAATTAAAAGCCCACTGATTATTAAAATTATATCTTGGTGTGTTAATAGCTCCATGAGGGACATGGAACTGCAGCTCAGAGACATGCGCCTGTGTCACCCTCGTTGGACCCCGAAGAAGGTCGGCGGTACGTCAGGCGTGTGTTCATGGCTCTAGAAACCTGACATGCGTGGGACCTTTGCCCGAGATGGTCTGAGGGTGGCAATGAGGTCTGTGGCCCTTGGGAACCCGAGTGCAGGAATCCTTTGATCTTTGTGAAGTCGGGGTTCAGGGTGAGCTGCTCAGGGGTGCAGAGCGGCTGGGACGCCGAGGAGGAGGTCTGGAGTGGTGATGACGACACCCGTGTCAGATGCCTCCCGGGCTGTCCCCGGGTGGGAGCGTGGAGTTCTCTAGGGCTGACCGTGATGCAGTGGTGGGCCTGTGCGGGAACTGCGAGGATGGCAGGTCATCTGCTCACCCAGCTGGCGGCTTGTCAGCATCAGCCTGGGGCCTTGGAAGCCTTCACGCTCCCCACTGCTCCCGGAGACGTGGGCAGGTGGGTGGGGTGGGCCCAGGCCAACCCCTCAGGTGTCTGTCTATTCGCCCACAGGTGTCCGGGGTGCATCAGGGTCAGGGACGTTTTGCCTCCTCCCGCCTCCCTCTTGTGGAGGTGAGCATTCATTGGGTCGGGGACACTCACATGTCCCGCCTCTGTCCTGTCTAGGGGATGGGCTCTAACTGCCCTCCTACCAGGGAAGACCTGGGAGATAGTAGCTGGTGGTCACCTCCGGTCAGTTTCCTGGCCCCGAGGAGAAGCCTGGAGGGCGGGTGAGGACAGACCAATGGGAGCTGAGCAGCAGGAACAGGATCTGGTCTGTGAGGTGACCGGGTGGCTCTGGCACAGGCTGAGTGTTCAGTGACCAAGGGGACATCCCATAGGGGGTGTGGCCTTGAGGTAGCCCTGGGAGGGAGAAGGTTTTGGGTGGAGGGCCTGGAGGAGGGGTAAGGCTTGCGCACAGGGAGCCATGAAGGTAGGGAGTAGGAGGGGGAGGGGAAGGCAGGTGTGACTGGATGTGTGGGATCCCAGGCAGCGGCAGCCCAGATGGGACAGGTGACTGGGGAGGTCTTGGATCTTGCAGGATGTCAGTGCCCGCTGAAGGGGGCGATGGAGCAGGGCACATTTTGGGGAGAGGAATAAGGCAGGACTCGGGGACTGGGCTAGGTGGAGGCTGGAGGTGGGGAAGCCGTTAGGGGTTACAGTGTGGGTCTGGGTGGGGAGTTCATGAGGGTCAGATCCCATTGGCCGTTTCAGGGACAAAGGAGAGGAGCATGGAGGGTGAGGGTCTGAGGTTCTGGTCGGAGAAAGGACAAGGCTTGTAATGGCAGGAGAGTGGGGGCGGGGGAGGGGCAGGGGCCTGGCCCTGGACTGGTGCCGCCATCTGGAGAGGCTGAGGTTGGCCTGGCCTCACGCTCCCCAGATTCTTGGGGTGTTGGTGGTGCGCGGGATCTTCTCTCCTGTGATCTCAGCGTGTCCCTGTCAGAACCACCTGCAGAGTCCGTTAAAAAGGAAGCTCCCTGAGCCCTGCCCCGATGAGCTGGCCCAGCCCAGGAAGTTCCCAGGCAGCTGAGCTGCAGTGACCTCCACCCTCCTGACCTCCAGGGAGGTCCGTGTGGTTGTGCCTCTCACAGGTGTGGACACTGAACACAGGGAGGTGAGCAGCCTGCTCAGCCCACAGTGTGAGCCCAGGCCTGTGTCAGGGCCCAGCTCAGACCTGTGGCCTCAGGCAGCCAGGGCCTGGGGGTGAGGGTGGGGGAGGGGGGACAGGAGGTGGGGTGGGGGGAAGCTTCGATTCCTTTGTTCCTACTTCCTGGGCTCCAGGCAGCTCCCTGGGAGGTTGTCTGCCCCGGGGCAGGGACTCACAGGGAGTGGGTGAGTGGGTGCCAGGCCTGATAGGGTCCGCTCAGCCTGGGCACGCCCCAGTGTGCCTCCCACTCAGTGGGGATTTTCATTTCGGAAAAGGTGGGACAGGAAGGGCGGGGCAGTGCCACAGGAAAGTGAAAGGAGGCAGAAAGGGCCGGGTCTGCGGCCAGCTTCACTGATGGGGCTCCTGGCCAGTGTGCAGGATGGAATGGCCGGTGCAGACTTCTCCAGACGGGAGCCACCGTTCCGCCTGTGGGCCCAGCGTCCTGCTGGGCTGTGGGTGGTGGGGGACAGTGCATGCTCCTCGTCCCCAGGAGATCACGGGTGAAAGGGGCCGACGGGGAAGGAGAGGGTCACTAAAGCCTGCTGGAACCTCTGAGACGGACTGGCCGTTCCCGCTCAGGTGCATTGTGGGCAAGGTAGTCAGTCTTGCCTTCTGTGGAGTTTACATTCCAGCGAGGGAGCCATCCATCAAAGCGTCTCTAGAAGAGCTGGAGATGCTGGTGAAAGCGGGTGGGAAGGCACAAGCAGACACTTGAAGGTTAGAGCACAAAGCTGAGCAGGAGCATTTTAAGAAGCGAGAACAGCCTGTGCAAAGGGCCTGTGGCAGGAGGGACTGGAGGAGCCCATTACGACCGAAGTGGAGGGTGTTGGGGTCAGAGGGGTGCAAGATGAGCTGAAGGGGCAAGAGGGAAAATGACCCAACACATCCGTCATCCCAGGCCAAAGGGTGCCGACTCACCACCAGCCCACATGTTCTCCCCACCTGACTGTTCCCCGAGGGCGAGCCAGGCTGATTCTAGGACGGACTGTGTCAGAGGCTCAGCAACGTTGTGGGAGGGCCCGGGAGAGGTGGCAAAGAAGAAAATGACCAAAAGGCAGGGAAAGCCAAGCGCCTGGATGCCAAGAGCTGTTCAACGCCTGGGAGCCAGGGCAAAGGGCTGCCTGCACCTGACAGGCACTGGGCAGAAAGATGCCGTGGTTGGGCGTGGACTGATTGGAGGAGATGAGCAGGACAGTCCAAGTGGGCCGTCGTCCCAGTGACACGGGCTCCCCCAGGGGTTAAAATTTGACTCTTCTGTCTCAGCTCGTTTGCAGACGAGATGGGCTTTGAAGAGCACCCATTCACCCGTTCTTTACTGACTCCCTCTCTCAAAACCTGACCAGGATGCCCCCTCCTCTTTCATTCGATGCCAATGCCAACGCATGGGGGTTGTGCCCTGGGTTCAGGGTTTCACACAAGCCTGGGGCCAGCCCCAGTCCGTGGGGGGAGGCGGGCGGTGACGGTGGAACCTGCTCTGTG
The DNA here is from genome assembly GCA_004026665.1 of Murina feae. Lineage (NCBI taxonomy): Eukaryota > Metazoa > Chordata > Mammalia > Chiroptera > Vespertilionidae > Murina > Murina feae. Next base: position 4,859 of record PVJC01015893.1, read on the forward strand.
GTCTGGAGCACCCCAATGAGCTGGGGAAGGAATGCGCCTGAGCTGATGCCCGAGCCTTATCTGGGTGCAGAAGGCAAGGAAGGGTGTGTCCATGAGAGGGCACAGTGACAGGGAAACCCCGGGACCCAGGAGATCTGTGAGAGCATGGTGTGAGGATGGTGTTAGAAAGGAACGTGTGAGCAGGAGGTGGGGGAGACGCCCTGCCACAGTGGGCTGTTTGGAAAGCCCGGGGTCTGGCAGGCGGGAGGCGGGTGCTGGGGCAGGACAGGGCCTGAGCCTGCTCCAGGCTGTGGGCGCTTCTCGCAGGTGGCCCTTTGATCTCACAACAAATAGCCTATTCAGCATCTCCGAGACGGGGCTGGCTCCTGGCAGCCAGGGTGGGGAGGTGGCAAGACAGGGGATTGTCCCCAGGTCCCAGGGCAGGGAGGTTGCTCAGCGACTCCCACTGCACCCACAGGGAGCTGGGTTCCAGCAGCCTTTGGAAGGGCCGCTAGCCGGGGACTCCCCGGACAGGCCCCAGGGCAGACTTGGGGGCTGTGGCACCTGGCTTCTTTGTCTGCCTCTGCAGGACCTGGGGCTGGGGCAGGTGCCTAGGATGGGGCAGTTGGAGGGTAGGAGGGAGGGGCAGTTGCGCTGTGCACAGACCTGAGGGAGACAGACCCTCTGCACAGACTGGCCGATGGAGTCCTCTCTCCCTCTCTCTCTGTGGGTGAGGCCAGGGGCTGTGTGGCTCTAAACCCTGAGAAGACTGAGGTCTCTTGCTCACCCTTCGCCTGTCGCCCAACCCACAGTCAATGCTAACACCACAGGGGAGACCGTACCCTAAAAACGAGAGTGAATGTTCACGAGCGCTGAGCATACAGCTTCTTTCTAGACATTTGGGCTCTTTCTCTCGCTTCACTCTCTTGCTCTGGGTGCCTCTGCTCCGCTGGTGGCCCGAGGAGCACGTGTTTGGAAGGTCCGTGGGACAAGGGGTGATTCAGAGCCACTCTGAACCTCAGGCTCTTCCTCTGGACACTGGTGACAATGCCCATCTACAGGGTTACTGTGAGGACTGAGTGTGCTGAGGGTGGCGGGTGTATGCACAGGAGACGCCCAGTGAACATCAGGGCCCCATCTCTTACGACAGAGAAGTTGGCTTAGGACGAAACTTCAATGGACATGTTTTTGTTGAGCTAAGAGTAAGCCCAAAGTCACGGAATTACTTAGAGGTCGTTCTCACTGAGTTCAGAAACGCAGGAGGCGAATGCACAGTCTGAGTTCTTCCTCACAGCATAACCCACGTGGCCTCCTTCGAAAACGCAAATAAAGCAGCTTACGTTTTCCAATGGATTTTATCCATTTACCAGGTCGTTGGGCTATGCTGCAAGCAGGCAGGGAGCACCCACTCTGTGTGAGTCTGGTGCTGCTCCCAGGGATGCTGGAAAGGGAAGAGAGGAGGCTCGAGGCTGTGGGGAAGGGCAAACTCAGGCCCTGTCGTCATAGGTCCCGTAAATCACCAACCGTGACCTTGGGCAAGTCGTTTCAACACTGCAGCCCTCCCGGGTTCTTGCTCGCTCGTGCGATCAGCATGGTAATCCTCCTCCTGCAGGGTGGTTTGGGAGGATTAAAGTTAATGCACGGACAATGCCTGAGCCAAGGGCCGAAGAGCGGCCAGTATTACTAAGGCGTGGTCCCTGCCCTGAGAGGCTGGTGGTCATTCTCTCCAGACGAGCAGACACAGCCCAAAGTGAGAGTCGGTATAAAAGTGCGTCTCTCCTGCATCTGTGGCAGACGTGGGCTTGGAAATTTCTCGAAGGAAACTGGCCCCTGGATGTTGCTTTGCGTGGCCCTGTATCCTGCCCATTTGCAAAAGACACTGAAAACAAACTAGGTTTCTGACGGATTCATTTTCCTTAGGAGTGCAGCCCAGCAGGGAGGCGCGGAGCTCGGGCGAGGTCCTGGGGGCCAGGCTGCCTGGGCCCTGGGCTTGGCTGAGTGGGGGGCCCCTGCTGGAGGAGGCAGGACACGTTCCTCCGAGTGTGTTTGTCTGCAGATCCGACCTGGGATCCCAGGCAGCGAGTGATTTTCAGGGAGTCTCACGCATCTCTCCTCTGGCCTGGACCCACTGGCCACACAACCCAGAGGCCTCTTTCCCACGCCCACCGTCTGGTGGAGGTTGGTCCACATGCCAGGTGGGGCTCCAGGGCTGGGCTTATAGTCACAGAGCGTTCACCCGGGGCGCGGGGTGGCTGGACCCATGCCTGCTCAAGAGCCGGGTGGGGAGACTGAGACCAGCTTTGAAATCAAGCAAATGGGGTCAAGTCTTGAGTGCACCCCTGCCGGCCCACCCCACTGTCCTGTTTCTGCATCAGAGAACCAGGCGGGTCACGGGCTCTGGTGCCTCCGGCTCCCAGGCCCTCTCTGCACCTGAACTTTGGCCTCAGCGAGTTGGACAATTTCTCAGACACCTCCCAGGTTTTTGTAACCCGTGACTCTCTTGCCGGCCAGTTCTTTCCTGCCAACACCCACTCCCACCCACATGAGAAATACCTGCCCGTGGACGACACGGGCTCGGACAGGCAGTTTCCCAGAAAGGCCACGATGGCCCAATTGCCACAGCCTGAGGCTGGCAGGGCGGGCGCGCTGTGAGAGCCGCCGGGAAGCTCATGCCTCGCCTCCACCCACCAGCCACCTCCAGACCAGCCGAGCAGGAAATACCGAGGCCCCCAAGTCCTCTTAGCACCGGGAACCAGGGCTTTCTAGAAAGTGAGAGTCAGGGCCTGGGTCGGCCGGCCGCTCATCATGCTCGCTCAGCCCTTGCTCACCTGGGCCCGCCCTGTTTTGAAAGCAGCAGCTTTCTGCCAGCTGAGTCACACGGGGATGACAGCCAGAGGGCGACCGGTCAGCAGCTCCGGGCGACACCCTCCTGAGAAGGCGGGGGCCCCTTCTCCCTGGGCTCTGCCCCCTTCCCATTCTACAGATAGACACCCCAGACATGGGGTGGGAGATACAGCTCCTCCCTCTGGCTTCACGCAGGGAGCCGGGTCAGCATGATCTGGGTAGTGCTGCACAGCCCTCGCTGTTATCATTCTTTTTTATTTTTTTAAAAAAATATATATTTGTAAATTGACTTCAGAGAGGAAGGGAGAGCAAGATAGAAATGTCAGTGATGAGAGGGTATCATTGATTGGTTGCCTCCTGCATGCCCCACAGATGCCCCACTGGGGATTGAGCCCACAGCTGGGGCATGTGTCCTGACTGGGAATCGAACTGTGACCTCCTGGGTCATAGGTCAAATCTTAACCACTGAGCCACATGGGCTGGGCCTTCTTCTTATCTATATATATAAAACCTTAATATGCAAATAGACTGAATGGTGAACAACCAACCGATCGCTATGACATGTGCTGACCACAAGGGGGCACACACGGAACCTGGCAGGTGTTGGCAGCAGGTGGCAGAGTGTGGAACATGGTGGGTGTTGGTGGCAGTGGTATGGTGGAGCTGGTGAGCAGGGGCATTAGACCAAGGTAGGGTGCCAGTCACTGTCATTGGGGTGAGCCTCTGGTGGTTACTGAATATTCTTTGCTCCTGCACGGCAAGCACACCCGGCTCTCGCACCTGCTGCTGGTGCCGGCTCAGGCAAAGCCACCCTGGGTTCTGGGTGCCTGCAGCCAGCCAGAGGGAGGGAAACCCAGGTCCCGGGTGCCTGTGACCGGTTGAAGGAGGGAATTCTGGGTCCTGGGTGCAGGGCGAGGCAGAGGTGGTTAGGGGCAGTCAGGCCAGCGAGGGAGCAGTTAGGGGCGATCAAGCAGGCAGGCAGAGTGGTTAGAAACCGGTGGTCCTAGATTGCGAGAGGCAGTTGGACATCCCCTGAGGGGTCCTGGATTGGAGAGGGTGCAGGCCAGGCTGAGGGACCCCCCTCTCGTGCATGAATTTCGTACACTGGGCCTCTAGTAATAAGATAAACAGTGATGGTGGTGGTTCCTGGGTGCTGAGTGCAGCGGGGCACTCTCATTCACAGGCCAGGCAGCTCCCTGGATCTGTACCACGACCCGGTTCACAGAGACACCAATGGCTTCACTTTATATAGAAGAAAGGGAAGTTCTTCGACCTTCATGGACTTGCCTTCTCCTCCACCCTGGGAGCCAGGATTCAGAGGCCGGCTCAGTGTGACACCCTTGGAGCACCAATCCTGGCATGGAATGTTCACTCGCTCATTCTCATTCACTCACTCATTCATTCACTCACTACCTTTCACTCACTCACTCATTCATTCCTTCCCAGTGACCCACATGAGGGAAGCACACGTCAGTGAAGGGAATGAATGAATTTATCCATTCAAGAGAATGGAGCATTTCTCCTGTTCCAGGCATATCATGGGTGCTCAGTGAAACATTTTCTGCCATCTTTTTTTTTTTTTGAGAAGGGGAAATACATTTATATCTCTGGTTTATTGAATTAGAAAATAAACTTAAAATTTAACTTTTTGAATTTTAGAGCCATAACATAGCAAAACCGGGAGGGGCATGAGGGATTCCCCTTTTCCTGGGCTTTCACGTGACAGGAGAGCAATGGGCCCAGCGCCGAAGAGGGACGCCCCAGGGCACCCCACGGCCCTGGCCACGCCTGGACTTGCCCACCTGCCTTCAGGTTTACAACATGGTGAGCTACTCTCACAAAACAGCTGCCCTTCCCTGAGCCCACAGGACCCGTGTGACTGACGGAGGCACTGAGAACGTGGGTGACTACAGCAGGACGTGGGCTTGGAGGTGGGGACGGCAAGAGAGTGGAGAGCTGACCATGCTCTCTCCTCCCCTGGGGGGCAGGCACCCGGGTCCCACCGCACGCAGGGTTGAGCGGGATGCAGATGGACCCGGTGGTGCAGTGGGCAGAGAGGTGTGTTGCTGGAGAGTCGGGGCCTGGGTTTGAGCGCTGCCCCTCGCTTCTGTGTGGCCGTGAGGATCACATGAGGGCTGAGCGTGCGCTGACACAAGGAAGCACCCCACATTCGCTGGTGTTATCGTCCCCGTTGGTAGGCCCAGATGTGCCCTCCCTCCTTGCGTGACCTTGGGAAATCCCTTCAAGTCTCCCAGTGGATCCTGGCTTTCCTTGTGTGCTGGTGCCCAGGGCCTGGCATCCTGCTTGGCCAGCTCAGACTGCTAGTTGGTTTCCGTTTCTTGGATAGGTTGTTAGAGTTCAAAAATCAGGAAAGGAATCTGGATGCTGAAGAGGCTGGTGCGACCTGGGCGCGCGGGCTCAGCCCCCAGGAATCCTGGCCTTTGGCAGCCTCCTCCGGGCTTCTCTGGGGATGCTGGGCAGACACCAAATGTCCCTCTTGCCTCACCCGCTGGGCATTGCAACATGGGCCCAGTGCGAAGGATAGGCTGTCCCCGGACAACCGCCTTAGTCATGGGAGCCTGCGGAGCCCCGCCCAGCAGTGCCGGGCATTTGGTGGTGAGGCAGGAGCCTGTGGGGAAGGTGGCCAGCCACTTGGCAGAGCATCCTGTCCTCCTTGAGTCACACCTGGAGATGTCCGTGTGCCCAGGGAAGCTGGGGGCTGCCCTTGCTTCGAGTGAGAGGGGGTGGCTCGGCTGGGACTGGTGTGGCCACCTGCGCTCGCTGGCTGGGAGGCATGGACCCAGCTTCTGTTCCTTTCTCTTCGTTGACCTGCTGGCTGAGCCACAGGCTTCTTGCCTATGAAAGGAAGTGCGTAGACTGGGTCTCTACCACGATCGCAAGTGGAAATTCCTCTAAGCGGGGTTCTCAGCTCCTTATTTGGCTCAGAGCCCCATGCAGAGTGGGTTCCCAGGAGCTGGGACAAGAGGACGTGAACAAATGAACACATGAATGAATGAATGAATGAATGATCAAAACACAACTTTCTTTCTTTCTTTCTTTCTTTCTTTCTTTCTTTCTTTCTTTCTTTCTTTCTTTTTGTTTAATCCTCATCCGAGGATATTTTTCCATTGATTTTTATTTATTTATTTTTAAGAAAGAGTGGAAGGGGGGAAGGAGGTGACACAGAGAGAGAAACATATTTGTGAGAGAGACACATCCAATGGTTGCCTCCCACGGGCACCACAGCCTGGGCCACGGATGGAGCCTGTAACCGAGGTCCATGTCGTGTCCTTCACTGGAGTCGATCCTGGGACCCTCAGTCCTCTGGGCAACGCTCTAGCCACTGAGCCACACCAGGGCGGGCTCAACTTCTCTCCGTCCCGCAGATGGCCTGGCAGTGGGATGGGCTCAGAGCAGAATTACCCGCCCGCACCAGGGGGCGGCTGCTCAGGTGGAGAGACTCTCTGCTCCAGGCGGCAGAACAAACCAATTAAAGTTTGTGTGTTTAGCATTTTGCACTCAAAACACTGAGGAGGAAATAGTCATGTTCTGGAACGAGGCGCATCTTGCTGGCTAATGCTGCTGCAGCTTTTCTTTGGAGGCAGGGCCTGGTCGGGGCGGCCAGAGCTCCTGTGGAAAGGCCAGTGACGGAGGGAGACCAGAGGTGATATCTCTTCCTCTGCCCTCCCCCGCCCAGCGAAGAGCAGTTCTCATCGGCCCTGGGTTAATCACGGCCGCCGAGAACGGCAATCGGCTAACGTGTGTTTTTAGCTCATGACTCAAGGCTGACTCAACGTTGGGGACCGGGCTTTCCGTGGCCCCAAGCTGGGCTCCTGCTTCCTGGAGACGCCTAAGCTGTTGGAGGCCTTCGATGGGGCCCAGGGAGCAGAACCATCTGGCGGGAGGTCGTGCCAACCTCCAGGAAGGTGAGCAAGTAGAGATGTTCTCTTCAAAGCTGCAGAGCTGGGACTGGAACCCAGGGCCTCCTGACTTTGAACTTACTCTCCCCCTCTCTGCTCGATGCAGGCCTCGCCCGGCCCCCAGCAGGGCGCAGCGAGGCCATCCCGGGCGCTGCCAGTGGCATGACGGCACTCTCGCCTTTGAAGCCGAGCCCACCCTACTCAGGACAGAGGGGTTTTCTGGGTGCATCTGCAGGGCTGCGGACGGGCCAGGGGATCTGATCTGGAAGATGTGCTGGGCGGGGGAGGGACTGTGTCAGACCTCCTGGCTGTGCTTCCAGCCCGATGGTGGACTGTTCATTCCTGTTTGTGGGGCCATCTTGCTGGTGGTGCCTCTCCCCACCCCGGCTGCCCCTGCGCTGGCCGCCCTGGCCCGCCTGGTGGGAAGTGCAGACGCTGAGCTGCGGAGCAGTGGGTTTGACTTGGCCTAACTGCACGGCTCCCAGACTTGTCCGACCCTGGAGAGCCTTGTCTTGTCTTCTCCTTTTGCGTTGCCTTCCCTTCTCTCCTGTTCCCTTTTCTTTCTGATCTCTCTCTGATCTCTGTCTCCCATGGTGTCTGGGCTGCACCCACTGCCTGTACCGCACCCACTGCCTGTACCTGCCCCCCACCCTCCAGGGGCAGCAAAGATCAGATTCTTTGGGAAACAGACCCCCGAGAGGCTGAGGGGGAAGCTCCCAGGCCCACTCTGAATGCACATCGGTCAGTGGCTGCATCGCCTGGTGCCCAGCACCCTCCCTGCGCCTCTCCTGTGACAATGGACACTTTACTGAGAGATTGGTTTATTTACTTATGTGTTTATTTATTCAATCCTCCCTCAAGAACGTGCCTTTTTATTGACTCTGTAGGCAGAGGAAGGGAGAGTGAGAGAGAAACATCGATGTGAGAGAGAAGCATCTGTCAGTTGCCTCCTTCCCCATTTGCCCACAAACTGAGGGGTGTGTCCTGACTGGGACTCTAACTGCAACCTTTCGGTGCAACAGGACGAAGCTCCAACCAACTGAGTCACCGGCCAGGACACCGTGGACACTGTCAAGGTGTAAGGTTGGACTTCCGGTCAGCTGCTGTGGCACCTTTGCTATCCCTCTCGACCATGTGGCAGCGTCAGCTCAGTGGGTGCAGAACCCTGCCCTGCTGCGTGAGGACAGGTGAGAGGAGGCCCCCCCCCGAGGCCCCACATCACCTCCGCACAGGTGAGCCGGTGGCGAGAACGGCAAGTCCAGCCATGGCCTCCAGGTCAGAGCTGTTCCCAGCGATCAGAGTGACATACGGCTCCCTGACACAGGGGCCATGGCGACGCTTTTAGAAATATTTGAATGCAAGGACAATTTCAGCTCCTTCGAGATACCTGAGGTGGACTCTGAGACTGAGGGACAATTCTTGGGCTGAAACCTCTCTCCCAGGGTCTGAAGGATCTCGTACTGAGCAGTGAGGATCCGCGCCTGGATGGGGCAGCAGAGTTATGACTGTCTTCTATCTCCTCCTCTCCTTCACTTTCTTCCCCCCCCGCCACCTCACGCATCATCCTGTGGCCTCCCCTCTCGGCCTCAGTTAGCAGGGGAGGGCTGCTGCTGTGGGTGATCCTGACGACTGAGAGCATCTTCTCTCTGCCTCTCTGGCTCTGGGCTGCTGACTTAAGTAGGAAAATCTTCCTTGCAGATTTCAAAGCCTTGGAGACCCAACTGTTGATGGTGAATTAAAAAGAAAGAAAGAAAAATGAGGCAAAATATCCCAAAGGCAGTGTTTGGGCAGAGCCCTGGGCCCCTACCCCTCCTGGTGTCAGATTCCAGGGTCTCAGGCTCTGGGATCAGCAGCACCTGCTCTGCATGGGCAGGAGGAACGGGAGGGCTCATTCTGTGCCCATGCCCTCCTGTGTGCCCGCAGAGCCCATCACTCTGGGCCAGTAATAACCACGATGATGTTAGCAGCGCACAGGGGCAGGACTGGAAACTGTTATCATGCTTCGTGTGTGCTGGCTCCTTTAATGCTCATGAGCTGATTCCACAGTAGAGGGTTTGAAGCACAGAGATGCTAAGCAACCCGATGGAGGTCACACAGCTCGTGGCAAAGGAACCAGGAACCCAGCCTTCACAGGCTGACTCCAGGTCTGTGCTGCTGTCCATTGTTTTCAGACTGCAAATCCCTTTATAGGGATCGGCTCCCCAGACTGCGGTAGCTGCTGGGGGTGGGGGATGTCGGCTGGAGGGCGCCTCTAGACCTCAACTCCAATCCCAGCAGGCGCACAGTTCTCCCCCACAGCCTCCAGACCAGGGATGGGGGCGGTGGCTGTGTCACCGTGACAATGGACAGACCCTCTGCCCTGGGGAGGTGACAGCACGGGGCACACAGGGAGAGGTTCACAGGGTACATGGGAGCTGGGTCAGGGAGGATGGTGATATTTGTTGTTGCTGTTGTTGCTTTGTTGCTGTTTCTCTGTGGGGAGCTCTAGTCCCTGGAGTCAGAACTGGTGGAATGCTAAGAAACCTGAAACACCAATCAGAAAGAAGGTGTGCACCCCTATGTTCATAGCAGCGTAATGTACAATAGCCAAGATCTGGAAACAGCCCAAGTGCCCCTCAGCAGTGTGGTACATTTACACCATGGAATACTACGCAGCTGTAAAAAAGAAGGCTCTCTTAGAGACAGCATAGAGGGACTTGGAGAGTCTCATGCTAAGTGAAATAAGCCAGGCAGAGAAAGACAAGTGTCACATGATCGCACTCATAGGTGGAATCTAATGGATAAAATAAGCTGATGAACAGAGTGGATCCAGACATATGGAAGCAAGGAACAGAGTGCAGGATCTTGGAAACAAGGCTGGGGGAGGGTGGGTAGGTTGGAGGTCATCAACCAAAGACCTTGCATGCATATGTACATGGCCCATGGACATAGACCAGTGGTTCTCAACCTTCTGGCCCTTTAAATACAGTTCCTCATGTTGTGACCCAACCATAAAATTATTTTCATTGCTCCTTCATAGCTGTAATGTTGTTACTGTTATGAGTCGTCATGTAAATATCTGATATGCAGGATGGTCTTAGGCAACCCCGGTGAAAGGGTCGTTCGACCGCCAAAGGGGTCATGACTCACAGGTTGAGAACCGCTGACATAGACAATAGTGTGATGAAGGCTTGGGGTGGTGGGCGGGGGAGGGGAGGTAGAGGGAGTCAATGGGGGAAAAAGGGGCACATGTGCAATACCTTCAATAATAAAGATTAAAAAATAAGAATCAGTGGGTCATAGTTCTGTTCGCTGCACAACATACTTGCTGCGGACTTTGCTCCGTGAAGGGGACACTTTCAGTTGACCTCTGGTCCCCTGAGCTGGTGATGTCACCCCAGCCAGCGAGCCGAGAGTGCAGGGGCAGGTCTGTGGAACCCAGAGGTGCCATGACAACCAGGGGCGGGCTTTGGGCCTGAGTGTGGGCAAAAGCAAATGGAGTCGTCCAGCCCGGTGTCTTCCCGGTTGGCGTGTTTCCTCACATCCACAGACTTTGCTTGTTTCTCTTTATCTCCCTCTTTCTCCTTCCCGCAGTCCCGTGGAGTGGGCGCTGAGTCCAGCCCCCCAAGATGAGGCAGAGATTGAGTGGCCCGGGGTCACCTGGAGCCCCGTGTGTGAAACTGGGGTCTGCATCTCCCTCTAGGTTTGCCAGTGGTGCCCCCACTCGCGGCCTCGTTCTCCTCAGGCAAGTGGCCGCTCCACCGCTCCCATTTCCTATCTGTTTTTCCCTTTAATATATTTTTATTGATTTCAGAGAGAAAGAGAGAGGGGGAGAGAGATAGAAACATCTGTGATGAGAGAGAATCACTGATCAGCTGCCTCCCGCATGCCCCGCACTGGGGATCGAGCCCACAACCCGGACATGTGCTCTGACCGGGAATCTAACTGTGACCTCCGGGTTCATAGGTCGATGCTCAACCCCTGAGCCATGCCAGCCGGGTGAGCACCAGCTTCGCACCTTTATCTTCCAAATCTTCAGGGGGACAGTGTGGGTGAGGAGACCGGCCCCTTGGACTGCACAGGCCTGCTCACGGTTGCAGTCGGGGCTACGCAGCCTTCCCTGTCTGCTGGGCCGTGGAAGATGCTGAATTTGGAACTGAACGCAGCTGCTCCCTTTGGAGCCAAAGTTTGGTTTCCTCTTGGACGAAGGCTGCTTCCTGGTTGCCGGGGAAGGAGAAGCGAGTCTTTAAAGGCCCGGGCGGGAGTCCCCTTGGCCTCCAAAACCTGGCCTCCAACAGTCTGATGATTTAAGAGTCGGTGGATTGAAACCAGGTGGTCTGCGTTTCCCCTGAATGCAAACGCATGTTGAACTTAAAGGAGAGTTGAAAGCAAGTGAGGGAAACAGCCTGGGCTTGGCGAGGTCTGTGCAGCGTCCTGGTCCCAAAGGCACAGAAAGGGCTCGCGGGGACCCCCTCGAGCTCCCAGGACTGAGGTTTGAGGAGAAACGTAAAGCTTCCATTTTTTTTTTTTCTTCTGGAGACCCCCTTCCATTCTCGTTTTGCACAAAGTATAGCCACACGTGGTCAGCCAACAGTTACGAAGCATCTACCCCGTGCCCATGTTCCTGGTGGGGTCTTGGCTGTTCTCTGGGATCCTCTGCTCAGCCCTCACTGCCCCGTGTCCAGCTGAGCCCTCACTGTCCAGCCCCTCCAGCTTTGCCCCTGCAGGCCCCCTGCTGGGTGCCCTTCCAGGCCTTAGCCCTCCAGCGCTCGACCACGCACCCACAGGATTCACTCCCGCGCGCGCCGTCTGGAACCCACGCTCCTCCAGCACACGGGGGTGATGTCCTCGGACTCCCAGGGAGCGCCTCCTCCAGGTCCCGGGCTCCTGATGAAACCCTAATTGCTCCCTCGGAGACTCTGCCGGCCTGCGGGAACAGGGATGCTGGCGTTCGCTCCTCCGCTGGGCTCCACCCCCCCATTTTTGGAGTGTTTCCCCGGGCCCCTTCCCTCTGGAGCCTGGCGCACTGCAGGCAGTGATTTGACTTCACGGCACCGGGAAGGAATTCCGCTTTCATGTGGTTGGGAAGCAGAAGCCCACACAGATCTCCATGGGGTTCCAGGGCCGAGCGCGAGCGTCCTTGAGTTTCTTGGGGAACCACTCGCCGGGAACAAGGCCTGTCAGGGGCTCCTGCCAGTCAAAGCACAAGGCTTCCAGGCTCTCCGCTGTACAAACAAACAGCCCCACACAGGAGTCCTCCCGGGCTGCAGGCCTGGCCCCTGCGTCTCCCAGGCTTGCCGACATCCAGCTGGGGTTCTGGGCAAAGGCGCAGGAGCTGACGTGGGGGTACGACTGCCGGGGGCCGGCCTTGGAAGACAGTTACACAGGTAATCCCGTTAAGCCCTCCTGCCAGCCCAGGAGTCAGCCTCGTCCCCACTGCCCCCATGAGGAAGTGGAGGCTCCAGGACAGTGGAGACGGGCCAGGACCCTGGGCTGCAGCTTGGGAATGAGTTCTGGGCGGGTGACCCGCAGCTCCCGCACCTTCCCGCTCTCTCGTTGCCCTTGTCGTCCCACAACAGCCCCACAAGGTCAATATTTGTGTAAGGCTTGTGTTTTCGTTGGTAATATAAAGAACACGTGTGCTTTTCTTTATAGAGAAGTTTGAACATTAAGAGACGCGTGAAGAAAATTAAAATCACCTGCATGCTTGCCACCCAGAGACACACACACACGCATGCGAGTATGTTTTATTTATGTTCCCCCGCTGTTGAGACAGATAAGTAGACGGATCTGAGAGGAGAGTGACCTCACAGAGGCACTCGCTGATGGAGAGCAAGGTTTTAAACACAGGACTCAGAAAACACCGTAGAGTCTGCTTTAAAGGGTTGTTTCTCCACTTAACATTTATGATGCAGTTATTAACCCCATTTTCTTTCTTCTTCTTCTTCTTTTTTCTTGTTAATCCTCACCAAGGCTATTTTTCCCATTGCTTTTCAGAGAGGGTGGAAGGGAGGGAGGGAGGAGGAGATGAGAGAGAGAGAGAGAGATGTGAGAGAGGCACATTCATGGTTGTCTCCTACATGCACCTGATGGGGTAGGTACTTGCCCTTGATCAGTAATCAAAACTGTGACCCTTTTTTCTTTTCTTTCATATCTAAACTAATAAAAGCATAATATTAAAATTAACAATTTCTTCGGGACGGGTAAGCCATGCTCACCAGCCAATCAGAGTGACTATATGCAAATTAACCCAGCCAACATGGAGGCCGCTACTCACGGACCTGAGTAAATGGCAGCTTCCATTGCAGCAGGAGTGAAACTGAAACTTCAGCCTGCTCCGCTTACCCTGGCTCAAGGCAAAACATGTTTGCAACAAAGTATTAATCATAGATAGCAGGCCTGGCCTGACTACTAAGAGTAACATTGTCTCATTATAGAAGACACGAAACCATGAGGTGAAGCAGAGGAGGCTTTGTTACTAGGCCTCAGCTTAAAGGAACAGTATCAATTATAGAAGATAAACCCCAAAAACCTGCTTCCAGCCAGCCTTGCTGAGACATTGGGTCAATAGGAGCTGTGAGCAGCCTGAAAGCCTGAAAATGCCAATCAACCCCTCACCCAGGCTGGCCACACCCCAATGGGGTGAGGGACGTTACTGGGGGGCTTGGCCAGCCTGCAAACAGCCATCAGCCCCTCACCCAGGCTAGTCAGGCATGCCAGCAGGTGGACATCCCCAGAGGGGTCCCAGACTGTAAGAGGGCACAGGCCGGGCTAAGGGACCTCCCTAGTGCACAAATCTTTGTGCACCGGGCCCCTAGTATATATATAATTTTCATTGCTTTCTGAGAGGGAGAGACAAAAACAGTAATGATGAGAGAGAATCACTGCTCAGCTGTAACACCCCCCCGCCCCAACCCTCCATACTGGTGATCGAGCCTGAAATTTGGGCATGTGCCCTGACTTGGAATCAAACCCCGACCTCCTGGTTCATAAGTCAGTGCTCAACCACTGAGCCACACTGATGAGGGCTTAACCACATTTTCATCTGAGGCATTTGAAGCTCAAGGAGTGATATGTCTCGTCTACACAGGTCAGATCCCCTTTCCTTCCCATCCCTCTCTGTTTCTTCCATCTCGGTCCCCATATTCAGGTGCGACACCATTTGGGACATAAGCCAATGAGGCCATTTGCATTTTCCATTAGATTGCTTGGGGCCAGGTTTCCAGTCCTGACTCCGTGACTCACTATCCATGTGGTTTAGGCAACTCTGCTCTCGGTCCGTCTGAGCTACAAAATGGGCACATTTGGATTCAAAGTTCTCGTGCCTCTGACTGTTTGGGGGCGGTGCTGGGCAGACTATCCTTCCAACTTGGGGCCATGTAGAGCATAGGTTTGGGTTGTGAAAGCCAGTCTTGCCACTTTGTACTGTAAAAGCTCAGGAAAGTCAGGTGACCTGCCTCTCAGTTTTCACAAGTGGACAGTGATATCTGCCTCACGGAATTGTTATCTATATATATAAAAGTCTAAGCGACCAGAGCGACCGGTTGCTATGACATGCACTGACCACCAGGGGGCAGAGGCTCAACGCAGGAGCTGTCCCCTGGTAGTCTGTGTGCTCCCACAGTGGGAGCACTGCTCAGCTGAGACCTGTCCTGGCGGCCCACCATCTTGCCGGTAGCCACTCACTCCCTCATTAGTCCTGCAGGTCCAAGCTCCAGAGAACAGGCCAGGCACCGATGGACCAGCACCACTGGCCTCCTGGAAGTCAGCCTCGGGCACCGTGGCTGTTTCCCTTCCCCAGATGTCCACAAGGAAGCAAGGATATAAAAGTGGACGCCAGGTGGCTCCTGACAACCGGTGCCAAAGTCAGTGGGACAGATCCATATCCTGAGCCAGCAAGGGTGTCTCACCACTGACCCAGGCCAATAGTGTCCTGGCCCCCCATCCCCTCGGGACCCCACCTATGCATGAATTCGTACACTGAGACTCTAGGCAGGGGTCCTCAAACTATGGCCCGCAGGCCACATGTGGCCCGCTGAGGACATTTATTCGGCCTGCCAGGTGTTTTTGCCGCCTTGTTTTTTTACTTCAAAATAAGATATGTGCAGTGCGCATAGGAATTTGTTCATAGTTTATTGTTGTTGTTTTTTAATTATAGTCCGGCCCTCCAACAGTCTGAGGGACAGTGAACTGGCCCCCTGTTTAAAAAGTTTGAGGACCCCTGCTCTAGGTAATAATAATACTAGGGGATATTTTCTGAGTATTTGCTAGGTGTCATGGGGTGTTGACATGTTCCCATGTATTCATTCATTTAGTGCTCATGACAACTCTCTGAGGTTGAAGAATGATTATTATTCTCGTTTTACAGATGGGGAAACAGAGTCAAGAAGCAGAGGCCTGAGGTTCTGCAACTGGGAAAAAGGTCAGAGATGCACGGAGACCCTTGGAAAATGGAAACCCGTTCTCTAAACAAGACTCCAGCCAGGCTTCTGGTTAAACCAAGCTGGTTCAGGGCGTTTTTTTTCTGCATCACATCCCTCGAAGTGTGTCACAGCCAACAAAAAAGAAACCAGCTGTGTGCTTCCCTAAAAGCAAGCAAAAGTCACAACCCCAAACCGTAGAACTGAAGACATAGCTTTTGAAACCCGTGCAACTCAAATCAACAGGCATTGCCCGGAGCTGGTACCCATCTCTTGGACCGTGAGCAGCACACATTTCCCTAAGAGCGACTGACCCAGGTTAAAGGCATCTCCCACGACCCAGTGATCATGACAAAGATGGTGGCCCTGGGACCCTTGGTTTCACACCATGCAGTGATGGGTGGTGGAGGTAGAGGAGACATGTGAAACCAGGGTGCCATTTTGGTAGCCTGGGTGAGGTTCAGGGCGGGAGGGGGGGGAGGGAAAGGGGAGGAGAGTGCCTGATAGACAGCAATGAGAGGAGGATGGAAAGGCAGGAAATGCCACAGGACCCAGAGCCTGAAGTCCCTCCTGAACGCTGGACCAGATATACATGTACCTCAGGGGGAAGGACCTCACAGGTCAGCATAGACGGGCTCCAGGCCACAGCTGGTCTGCATTTGCGATGTCCCAATTCATTATCTTCCCCCGTCACCCCCAAGTCAACACATGGCTACCTCCATTCAATAAAAAATGTTACATAGAGGAACCAATCCGTGCCCCATCACACTATAAAAACAGAATAACTATAAACATGAAGGGGAAAAGAATCCCTCAGCAAGAGGCAGATAAAGGACATAAACCACATAAGTTGCCTGAGGAAATAGTGGGGACATTTAGACAAAACACTTCTCTATAATGTTGAAAATATTATAGGAAATGTGGTCTTTTAAAAGATGGAGCCTAGAGAAGAAATTGCGCGCTTGGAAATGCCACACAAGCCAGAGCAGAGGGGTCCCTGGGTCTCCCGGCAGTCAGCAGGCCCACGGGGACACCTTGCAGGAGCCTCACGCACCGTGCCAGCCCCTCCGCGTGGCTTTGCGTGGGAGAGGAAGCCTTGCTCGCTCAATGTGGACCCCAACTCTCAGGCAATACTTTCCCGTGAGACTTGAAGGGCCACAGACGAAGGAATGACAACGAAAAGTTGTCACTTGGAAAGTTTTGTGTTGAATGATCTAAATGAGAGAAATGGGCTTTCCCTTTTCACGGGCATAGGAAACAGAGCCCTTTCCTGCCTCAGAGTGTCACTCCCACTGTCATTACCATATACACTGTCATATAAACGAGGGAGGTGACAGATCCTTTTTAAAATGCAAAGTGTTGGACGCCCGAAGTTATGAGAAATCGAACGGGGGCTCGCCCTCCGCGCAGGTACAAGGGGTATTTCCCACACTTAGGATCCGATTTCCCAGCCTTACAAGCCAGGATCGCTATCCACACCATGAGCCAAAGAAACAGGAAGATCCATACACCCAGCCCGGCATCTTCACGGAGACAAAGAGGAGGCCGCGAGCCCTTCGGAAGCAAAGTGATGAATGTGCTGCTAGGAGGCCCACGTGGTGCGCATTAATGCAAAACGGCCTTTTATTGGACTGTGATCTGATTGTGTTTACAAATATATAGCCAGAAGGCTTTTAATTTTGGGGGCGACTTCATTGTTCGTCGGTCTATACCCGGTTACAGCTTCTCCATCTAGGAAATTACGTGCGTCTGCGCTTTAAGTGAGATACAGCCCCTCTCCCTTAATGCAATAACGTCCCCATTTCACCATCTCCAGTTGCCCAGGGTGGGGGCCGTTCTATGACAATCGCATTTGAAATATCATAAGAGATGAAAGATGTAAATAATAAGATGTTGAGAGACCGGCTGGAATTTGAATTCATTGGACTCGGCCGCCAACGAGGGCGGGCGGACTTGATTAAACCGCCCGCATCGGGCTCTGCTCCTCGCGTTCCCAGCCACTTCTCGCCTCCTTGCTGTTTATTTTTCTTTTAAGCCCGCGTTCAATAAATAAACCCAACGAACAATTAAAAAACTCCCCCCAATGATTCTAGATGGAAGAATTCACAGATCGCCTGGCTGGCGCGGCCCTGGCAGCGAAGTTTGATTAAATTCTCTAATTGCACCGCGCGGGCGGGGACGTCCACAATGCGCTGGTGCTTTTAGCGCGAGCCGCCGGTAAAAAACTTCAATTACCACTAAAAATGGGAAATGTGCATAGTAGATAAATGCTCTTCCTATGTGAGAGCTGCCTTTTCAAAACCATGTCCCTGGTGTGGGCGAGATGCTGGTCTATGTTTTCTTGTAGCGGTGGATCGATGGGTCTCCCCTCCCCACCCCCACCCCAGAGACTTTCTCCTCTGGGAGACCCTCTTCCTAGCCAGAGACTGGATGTCCTGCGGTTGGATGATGCCATCTGGAAGTTTCTTGGAAACAAGGAAGAACAAAGACAGAGGAAGACGAGCGGGTACCTTAGGAGCAGCTCTGGGGTCTACGGTTGATCTGAAAGTCTACTCAGCGGTAAAAGGTGGGTGAATGAGGGACAGGGAGGAGGATGGGAAAGGTGGCCAGAGCGCTGACAATTGTCAAACATTGCTCTGAACCAAAGGCTGAGTGTCTTCTAAGTGCGGCCCATTCTGCATTTGATCGATCACTGCTCAGACCACCTCCTGCCTCCCCTGCACCCACCCAGAACCGGGTCTGGCTTGTTAGTCCCCTGGGGTTGGTCATCACCCCTTCTGTCTCCTCCACCATCTCTTGCCTCCTCCCTGGAAGGCCGGAGCATCCAAACCACACAGACCCCAAATCCTGCCCTGCCAGTTCTTAACGAGGCAGGTGTTTGCACCTCTGAGCCTCGGTTTCCCCGTCATTGAGGAGGGGATAGGTCGATGCAGCTCCTAAAATTGCTGTTCATAGAAATACAAAAGGCGAAGGCAGCTCAGAGTGCCCCCTCCTCTTAGGGCAGCGGTTCTCAACCCCCTTTGGAGATCGAACAACCCTTTCACAGGGGTCGCCTAAATACATCCTGCATATCAGATATTTACATTACGATTCATAACAGTAGCAACATTACAGTCATGAAGTAGCAGCGAAAATAGTTTTATGGTTGGGTCACAACATGAGGAGCTGTATTAAAGGGTCGTGGCATCGGAAGGTTGAGAAACACTGTCCTAGGGGCATCCCATAGCTAGTGACTCATCACATGGGCGTACAAGGGCCTGGCTCCCTCTTTTCCACGCAGGACATCTCTGAGGTGTTATCCCAGATTCAGCGTTTCCCAGGGGATTGGCTGAGGCCTTGTTGCCATGGCATAATAGTCAATGCCTTCCTCCACCCAGTCCTCCTCCTCTAGCTCCTACAGGAATTGTCCCAGAACATTCTCTTCTCAATGAACCTCGGGCGTGTGCATTGTTCTCCATTCTCTATGACCCGGACCCACCAGGCAACCCATGACAATGGAATGATCAGAGGACACAGACTCTAGAACGGGATTTTGGAGCTGGGCATGCAGAGCCCATCACCGGATAAATGCTGGCGTGCTACAGCGATGCCACTGCGAAACCTTTCGCTGGTGGCCGAGTGGGGTGGGGTACTGGAGAGAGGGTCGCCTTGGCAGGTGCATTTTCTCAGGTGCGGAGGAAGGGAGAGTGTTCAGACGTATTACAGAGTTGGAGAATTGGATGCTTGTGACTAGGGGCCATTTGTGCATTCGAGACAATGCAAGGCTAAGGGTGAGTTAAGCGCCAATTAGGTAAAGACTAAGTGTGAGGGCAGAGGGCAGCATATAGAGACTCTCATCTTCGTGGAAAGCAGAAAAGTTGAGGGTTAGGTCTTAATTATGAGAGCGGCAGGCAGAGGTGGAGTTCTCAGAATCAGAGCCTGGAGGTCTTTGGTTTTCCCAGGGTCAGATCAGAATTAGGAAGGAGTGGGCCTCATCACACCTGAGCACCTCCCTCTGCCCTGCCCTTCTCCCCCGCTTCTCTAAGCTGAATCGTCAGCTGGGAAATGGAGTGGCTCCTCTCAGGTCAGCCACCTGGACCAGCAGGGTGCAGACCAACCCTACGCGGAATACAGAATAGGTAGCAGAGGGGGGATGAGTGCCACCACGGAGCCAGGCGAGCTGCAGTGGCTGTGCTTGTCCCACTAACCTTCCTTTTACCAGTTCTCCCAGGACAGAGAGACCAACCAGGATGCTCCCAGACAGAATGAACTTAGTGCTTGAAGCTCATGGGTCCAGGCCGCACGAGGGGTGGACTGTCTCGGATGCCGGGGCAAGCTGCCCAGATCCCACCGCGGGGAAGGGACACTCATTTCTCAGGGGTGTCGATGAGGCCATCCCTCTTGGGACCTTGCCCTGAGCCCAGAGAAACTTACACCACCTCATGCAGGTCAATGTCTGGTTAATGCCAGGGCTCAAAAGCCGGCCCCTCTGCCTGCACTGGGACACCCCCGGAGGTCCATCCGACACCCAGAGTTCTGGTGGCATCAGCTGCAGCTCACACTGCCACATTTTCCTCTGCTTAACCTCGCTCCCCTCAGCTCTTCCCCACCCCCCGATGCATCCCACCAACAGCTCTCAGAGCCTCAGTCCCTCTCCTAGGGGGCTAGATCTACCCACACATCAATCAGGTCTGGGGCTCATGCACCTCCACCTTCTTCTTGCTTTCATCTCCAAATACAAGGTCCCTGCTCCCCAAGAGGGCACTGCTCCCTGTCCCCAGATTCCCTGAGGAGGCTGCTGCCATTCTGGACCTGCCTCCGGGCACCTCCTTCCCACCACCACCTCTGCTACTTTTCAAGAGCCCTGGGCCACAGACCATCCTGCTTGGTCATCCAGCTGCAAATCAAGTCCTGGTCTTGCAGGATGAACAGGAGCTGAGGGGAGACATTCCATGCTGATGGAGACTGCCCAGGGCAGGTCCCCCTCTCCCTCCCCCCCTCATCTGTCGCTCAGGAATCAGGTGCCCTGAAGCCACACTGCCTGGGAATGGAGAGAGGGAGGGTGGGAGGTGGCCTGTGTCCCGCCCTTTATGAAGACCTCTGAGTGGATGGTGGGCCACACAGGGAGGGCTGTGTCTTGGGCTGTGTAAGCTTCTCCTATGGACACCAGAGTCCACCCTGAGCTGCCGGGCTAACGGCTGGGACGCCAGACCACAGTGCCGAGGCCTGGGGTTGGTGAAGCCCCAAGTGTGGTTTCTCTAAAGGACACCCCTCTGTTCATTCCCCCCCCACCCCCCTCAGGGGCCTTTAAAATGCATGCACTGGGTTGGTTTAAATGAAACGCGTCAAAGTGCTAGGTCTCCGATTTCCTTTCCGGATGCAGACAGCCATGTCCTGGACAGCTTGTAAGTTGGCCCCAGCCGGGTCTGGCGGCCTTATAATTTCCACGCGTCCCCTTTTGTGAGAAGGAAGAGTCGTTTGGAAGAAGAGGATTTTTTCCCTCCCCCTGGTAGCCTTAAACGACTGCATTGTGAAAGGAGAGCAAAGGCAACACAGTATTTGCCCAATTTGTGGCTTTGCTGCAAAGGCCTCTGGGAAGCTGTGTTCTACTGGCCGCGCTGTTCTAGCGACCACATCCTGCGGCTTGGTGGCGGAGCTAGGCCCCAGGCAGCAAGCACACAGGCTCCTTCTCATTGGAACCCGCGCTGCTGGGCACAGGTTGGGCCGCGGGGCTGCTTCCAGGTGACCTGAGGGGGCGGGTCGCTGAGCATTGTCTAGCTTCAGGGGCTCTGACACCTGCACTCGCACCTGGCTCAGAGAGGTGGTACCAGCTGGGTGACTCCAGCTCCACGCCCTTCCTCTGCACACTCCTCTGTGGCTGGCTGCTCACTGCCTAACTCTGGGGAGGTGAGGATGTTCCGAATGGAACTGGAGTGAATGTGACCAAGAGGACTCAGGCCTGGGACCCATCAGGGCACGGCCACTGAACTTGCTGCCCTGCAAACATGTGGCCACATTGTCCAGGACAAAAAGCCTCCGTGGGGGCCGGGTTCCGGGCCTGGCAGGCTGTGTGCCGGGCAGATGCTCTGAGCTGTGGTTTTCTGCCTGGGGCGTTAGGCTGCTGGGAGGTCTGGTGAGAAAAAGCACGAGGGTGCTCAGCCCAGTGCCAGCCACGCAGCGCAGCGCTGAGTTTAATTACCGAAGGGAGCAGGAGTCCCACCTCTTCCCTTCACCCTGGCTGGTGGCCACTGGGGTCAAATCAGCCCTCGGGTGTCATGGAGGCTTCACACATGCGAGGGGCATGGAGAGAGGGATGCGGGGATAGGCATAGATGCGCCGTGTCAGCTCTGCCAGGTGGGGAGCATGACTGACTCTGTATGGACCTTGGGGGGAGGGGCCAGACACAGTGGGGTGTACAGGACACAGAGGAAATGCCTGCCGAGAGGCCAAGCTGGTCTCGGGATGGAGACATCGAGGCAGAACTGGCTGGGGGCCCTTCAGGAGAGGCGACCTCAAGGACTGAGCTGTCACTTCTACAGCCCTGCTGTGTGTGTGCGCCCCTGTGCATGCCTGTGTGTGCACATGTGTGTGCATGTGTATGAGCACAAATGTGCACACACATGTGTGTCAGTGCGCATATGCACACATGTGCATGCCTGTGTGCATGTGCCTGTGCTCGTGTGTGTCTGTGCATCTGAGTGTACGTGGGCACATGCATTCACATGCAGGCAGAAAGAGGCGGAGTTAAGTCTGGTGTTGTAAGACCCTTAGGCTGCTCCTCAGCGTGGACCCTACCGTGGTTGCTTCTCCTCACGTCTCTTCTTTCTTGCCTGGAGCAGCTAGTCCCTGCTCAGTCTATACCTTTCCCCGTGAAACGCCTGGTGCACTTTCCATCTGTGGCTGGAAGACGTCACCAGGTTGGGAAGGGATGTGGCCCACTGTATGTGGAGCTCACAGAGCTGAGAACTGGGAACTACCCAAGTGATTATCATCCCACTCCCCACGGTCACCAATGGGGAAACCGAGGCACGCATAAGACAAGGAAGTCACCAAGAGGCCATAGCTTGTTGGCAGCAGAGATGGACTCTGAACCCAGTATTTGCTTCATAAGATACATATATCTTTTTGTCAATCCATTGATTTTTAGAGAGGGTGGAAGGGTGGGGGAGAGACACACAGAAAAACATCGATGTGAGAGAGACATGTCGATGGTTGCCTCCCACGCGAACCCAGAAGAGGGCCAGGAATCAAGCCTGCCACTGAGGTATGTGCCCTTGACTGGAATGGAACCGGGCCATGCTCTATCCACTGAGCTACACCAGCTAGGGCTGTTTTATAAATTTGAAAAAATTAATGGTTACAATCATCATACATGCCTGCCACTCAAAATTAACCATTTACCATTTTTAATATTTATTTATTTATTTTTAATCCTCACTTGAGCATATGCTTTCATTGACTCTAGAGAAAGAGAGAGTGTGAGAGAGAGAGAAACACTGATGTGAGAGAGAAACATTGTTCGATTGCCTCCTGTACATGCCCAGACTGGGGACCGAACCCACAACTTAGGTATGTGCTCTGACCGGGAATCAAGCCCACAAGCCTTTGATGCACAGGATGATGCTCCAACCAGCTGAGCCCCCTGGCCAGGGCCTGTTTGTTATTTATTTTGTACAGAGTTGAAGAATTCTGCAAGGAGTAGATGAGTACGCTAGATACTAAAACTACTAGCCCTGCATCGAGGGACCCGCGTCTGCTCCTGGGACCTCTCTTTCCAGCCTCGTCCCTTTCCTTTTCCACAGAAAGCTGTTACTGTGAGTGTGATGTCCTTCCTTCTAAGCCACTTAAAAATATCTTAACATGTGCGTGCACATACACACACACACTCACACACACACCCTATGCATTATTACTTTTGTGTTTAAACTTACATATTTACATAAACCATGACACATGTCACATTGCCCATGAGTATCACACCTGTTTTCATTTCCTCCAATGACATGTCTTTGGAGGTCTTGGCGGAGCAGGTCAGGTTCATTTTCCAGGTGCTGAGTAGACCCCATTCACTGTCCTGCCACTTCCAGGGGTCACGCACACTCGTGGGTTACTACCAAGCTGCATGGTGTGCCTTTCAAAGAACTTCCGAAAAGCAAACAAACCGAAAAGCAAGGACTCGTGTGTCCTGTTTCTGCCCCCAACCTGAAATCTCAGGAGGGCCATGCGTGAGCCATGTCATCATCTCCTGCCTCAGTTTCCTTGTCTGTTGATGAGAACCTGTGTGGAGACATGAAGCTCTTCCCGACTCCAGTGGCCCTCTTGCACAAGGACAAGCCTTCTTGGGGGCTGGTCTGGGGGAATAACTGCCCTCCTCCCACCTCATCTCATTCTGTTTGTGTGTAGCTTTGGTTGTGGGAAAGCTGTGATTTCTGGGACTTCTTGGATATGGTGAGTTTGCAAGGGGAAGTCACCCCAAGGAGTGAGGAGGGAGGGCTCCCTGCTGAAGGGTGAGGCCATCCCCAGTGTCTGTCACCGTGGGAACAGGTGGATTCTCAGGTGGAAAAGCCCCAGGGCAGGTGGTGATCATGATATTTCTACAGCACTTGACAAATGGGGAGTCCCTCCACCAGGGGAGAGCTGCAGGTGGGAGGGGACTTGTCTAAGGTTGTAAAGCAAGTTCAAGAGAAGCCCTGAGGTCAAACTCAGGGCCTGGGCTGCTGCCCCTGGGTTCTTCCTGCTCTGCCCATCAGGAAGGAGGACTGCCTGAAGAAACTTTAGTTTGGCTTGATGGAGTGGATTGTCAATGGAGGGATTTCAGGCAACGATGAGAGACAAACAGGTGAAAGATGATGAACTCTGCTGGGGTAGCGGTGAAAGCCTTCATGGATGATGTGACATGTGAGCTTTGTTTTGAAGTATGAATAGGAGTTTTCCATATGAGGTAGAGAAAAGAATATTCCAAGCAAAAGGAGTCCATGGTCAAAGTCCATGCATGTATAAACATATCAGGGAGAAATGAGGGAATGGTTCAAGGTGTATGGAGGACAGGGAGGATTTGGGAAATGAGGAGCCTCGGAGGGTAGTAAGTTAGGGTAGGGCTGTAGCATGAGAACTGCTAGGAGACATGAGAGAATTAAGGGCAGCCATGGGGTAGAGGATGGATGGAAGGACATGCAGTTCAGGCAGAGGGACCAGTGGATGAGGATGCTGTCGGCATAGCCGTGAGGGATGCGTCATGAGGGGTCGGGGGCGGAAGCTGGGAGACTTATCAGGAGCCTGACATTAAGGGTGGGAAGGAGAGGAGAGAACCTAATGGGTGCCAAGCATATTAACATGCATTAACTTGTAACTGTTTATCATAACCCTGTGATAGAGGCATAGCACCCCGTTTTGCAGATAAGATGACAAAGATCGGCAGAAGTTACATAAGAGATCCCACCAGTCCTGCAGGTCTGAGGGGTTCCAGAGTCACGTCCACTTCTCCTACCTCTTGGCTCAGGGAGCAGAAGTGTCCAGCAATCCCAGAAGAATAGGGTTCCCCCCTCGGGGACCTGGGTGAACAGTGATATTGGCAGACATCCCTACTACTTATCAGAATCCAGCCACCTCTCCTGGGGTTGGGTGTGACGGTGAGACTGGTTCTGGCCAACGGGTTGAATGAAACTGGCATACGTCACCTCTGGGTTAGAGTATTTAAGAGCTGGTGGGAGATCGTCCAGCCCTACGCTTCTCTTGCACCGGTGACCATGGCCTCACCCATAGTGGGGCAGAACCCTTCATCTGAATGAAGATGTCACACAGACCATGGCGTGTACTGGGGCAATACATCCTGGTGGTTTTAATCCATGTCTATTTAGAATTGTTTGTTACTGCAGCACAACCTACACTACACTGATTGAGAAAAGGATGTCACCCCCTGAGCAAGAGGATGAAGGAGAAGGAGCAGGCTGAGGGAAAGGGCAGGGAATGACGTTTCTGGCAGAATATCATAGTAAAAGGCAAGCAGGCTTGGAGACTAGCAGAACTGGTCCAATGTCACCTGAGGTGCCTACTATGGAGAGGTTGCAGGCAAAGGCCCAGGCTCTCTGCCTTTGATTTTCTCCTACAGGAAGTAGAGAGAGTTGTGATCACTACCTCCCCATCACTACCTTTAGGGTGCCTCGAGCTAACATATGTAGAGCCCCCAGCGAGGTGTCCAGTCCCTAGGGGGCACTCCCAAACTACCGTCATTACCCTTGGAAGAGGGTCAGAAGAGCATCGGTGATAGAAGTGTTGAGAGGTCAGACATCTTTCCTTCCTTGTTCGCTTGAGTTCCTCTGGTGCCAAGAATGGTGCTGAGGCCCACACAGTAGGTGTTCATTTTATATGCACTGGATGAATGAAAGAGTGACATGTACAGCAATTATTTGCTTCATGTGCCCAGGTCAACTCACAAACAGACTGGGAACTCTTGGATGGGAAGGGCCTACCTGTATCAGTTCATCTGTTCCTTAATGCCCAGTGAACATCAGCTCTTAGCAAATTTTCCTTGAAATAGTGAGTCATCCCAGGCTTTAGAAACAGCCATATCTATAGATCATTTCTCCCTGACACATTGATAGCTCAGCCTTGGTCCTCTAGGAGATCCCAACTCTCTCGGCTGCAGATCTCTCTAAGACCTCTGGCACCCTTCAAGCCCCCCCGCCCCCAGGCCTGGGATGCAGATGCCTGGTGAAGCCCACCACATAGGAGCCATATCTCCCATCCATTCATCCCCAAGTCTAGCAGCATTTTGGCCAGGGTCCACGTCTCCCTGTACTCAGACTCAACCTGCAGATGGCTGGCGGAGGCCTTGCCAGGAGTGGGCTGGCAGGCAGCTCTCTCCTTCCCAGGCAGACGTGTATGTGGCAAGTCTGTTTATCAGGCAACGCCTTGTTGTAGCCAGAGGTGGTGGCTTAACAGTGGCAGAAACGCCCGCATTGCCTCAGAGGCTGCAAGTTACTCAGATGAGCCCTTGGCCTCAGCAGGCAGATAAGCACATGCCTTAGAGAGGGAGGCCTTGATCACGGGGCAGATAAGCTCAGGAAAGGATAAAAAAAAATCAACAACAACAAGAAGCTGAGCGACCCACTGTCGGAGGCTTTTTCAAGTACACATGGGCGTGTTTCTTGTCTTCGCCAACACATGGGGTGATGCAAAAGCTGTGAGTTTAATTTAATTTGGTGGTCACGCAATCACGGAGTGAGCATGTCAGAGCTGGAAGGGACTTTGGGGATTGTGTAGTTGAACCCTTTAATCTTCTAGGTGAGGACACTGAGGGCCACAGAGCTGTAGCGACTTGTTCAGGATCATCCAGCGAAGGTTTGGCATAGCTGGAACCAAACCCTGGGTCTCCAGACCACTGGGCCTGCGATCTTTCCACCACATGGATTGCTTCACGGCTGCCACCTGATTGCTCAGGTGTGCACTGCAGGTTGTAATTGGATGCCTAGATAGTCCTTTTTCATGATATAAATTTGCCTCTTTAGCCTCCAGAGTTAGATAGCTCTCCCTCCCCTCCCCTCCACCACACACACACACACACACACACACACACACACACACACACACTGTTGGGGTTGACCAGTTGGCTTAAATGCAACAAGATCTGGTGCTTCAAAACCCAACTATTTCAGACACCGTTGTTTTATATGTAAAAGAACTGGGGTCCAGATCAGAGGTAGAGAGGTGATATGCCTAGGTGATACAGGTAGAGAAAGGAAACATCTGGGTCTAAAACTCCCAGCAACCTGACTATAGTCCTTGACACAAAGAGTGGATTAAAGCCAAGGTGTGGGTGAGGGTGTGCATAAGGGCACCCAGACTCTGTGCCTTCTCTTGTGGTTTTCCTTTGGGGAAAAATCCCACGTGTTACCTTAAGGGCAGTGAGTGTTCAGCCGATGGGAGGTATAACAAGGAAGGGGTAGAATATGGACAGCTAGCGGGTGTCACATGGGGAACATGTGAGGGCAACTTAGGGTGTGGTGATAAACGAGGTAGTAAAGGAAGATGAGGCTAGAGAGGGAGGCTGGCTGTATTATAGTTCCCCAATGGACCATCTAAGGACTTCTCTGTTCAGTGCCAGGGTTATGTTCTCTCTGTGTGTCTGTGTGTGTGTATATATATCCATCTAGTTCATTTTTTGAGACCTGAGGTTTTATAAAGAAGGTCTCTTGGACTCGCTACTTTGAATAGGCTCTGGGTTTTGTTTTCTGTCCCCTGAGCCTCCCGAGGCTCTGAAAATGCAGCAGATCAAGTTCTCCAGGTATACCAGCTGTCCTCAGGGTGAAAGTGGCTTCACAGCTTTTCTTCCTTCTGTAGCTTTGATTTTGACCTAACTCCCTACTATTTCACCGGCTATTTAAAGCACTTAAGAACGTGCTTTATACATTTTACCTAGAGCTCTTCATGGTTGCTGGCATACATGGTTGGCTCTCTCTCTGGGGATAGACTCTCCTGTTGTCTGTTTTACTAGGTTTATTACTAGGATTTCCTTATTTATAGAGCGGAAGGAAACACCCCTTTTCTGCTAAACTATTGGGAAGATGGAATGATCTTAATGGGTATGATATTTTTGCAATGAGCCTCGCTCTCATTCGGACCGTGTTTGGACTTTCCCCAGCGCTCTTGCATCCAACCTCACGTAGAACTCACGGCAGGAAAAGACTTACTGCCCTTGTTTCATAGCCAGATGTCTGAGCAGGAGGGAAGAGAAGTAAGTAGCCCAGCATCACCCAGACAGGAGCAGCAGAAACAGTGGAGGTTCCATTAGCTGTTCTCGTCACGGGATCTTCCTTTGACCCTGAACCAGAAACCATATGCAAAGGGGGTTCCCTTGAGGATATAACCCAGGTCTGGGAGCTAGACTAGTCCCTGCTGCATGGGGTTGTGGTCCCCGAACACTAGTCTTACTGGAATCCCAAAGCTGACTGGACACTCAGGCTCTGTGATGTGTCATCCAGGGTGACGACGAGGATGTGTCCATGGACGGGCTGTCCCCTCTTCTCCTGGTCAAGGCCCAGGCAAGCTGCTCAGGATGGAAGTTTAGCTTCTTGCTGTCCATATCCCATCACAGGTGACTAGGGAGGAGGTTCTAAGTCCCGGACGCTCTCTCCAACTCTCTTCTCGAAAGGAAGGATGACTCGGTGGACACAGAAGGTGATTCTGTGCATGGAGGTGCCTTAACAAACAACTTCAGGCTAAAGCTGAAGTCTGGGTCTTAATCAGTCTATGTGAGACCCGTTCCACTGCGGACACCAGGGCAAACCTCCAATCTTTACGATCTAATTGACTCTCTTCCTGCCAAAGCAGCAATGGGTGCACCTGCCCACCCAGCTCCCTAAGAAATTCCTTATGAAAGGACAGGTTCCCAGCGAGAGCATCTGGAGAAGGGGGAAATGAAGGCTGCGAGAGGAAGACCGGGAGAAAGGGCGGAGGGAAGAGGCAGCCAGTGGACCTGGCGCGCTTGGCACTGAAGGCTTAACATCAAATGCAGCCAGAAATCCATTTCCACAGTTTCATCGGCCGTTCTGGACGCTGCGTTTCAAAGGAAAAGATTGGAATTCAGAGACGTGAGGTTCCCTTTGTTCTCTTGCCCTCCAGCCCTTGGTGCCAGTGTGGACCGCACCACAGGGAGAGGGGGAGATCAAAACCCCTCCTCGCTCCGCTACCTGCCCCCGGCGCTGGCCCCTGGCTCGCGGAATGAAACCAGCTCGGCTATAGATTGACAATGCCCTGTCAATTATATTCATTTATCTTGGCGTGCAGAGCATCGGGACGCTTAAAGGAGCAGGGGTTCGCCGGGCCTGGAGCAGCCGGAATAAAATTATTCTGCACGGTAATCAGAGCGAGGACATTGCTCACACAAAATTTCACTTAACTGTCAGAAGGACCGATAGGATTTTGCATCTCACTTTCGGCCCACAGGCTGTCTGTGGTTCCATTTGGGTCAGTCTCTGCTGACTCCGACGTAGCAGGGAGGTCACAGACAGAAGCAGGGGCCTGTGTCAGTGGAGGGGGACCATCTGGGGCCCAGGAAAGATTGGGTGTGTTTTGTCGTTGCCGTAGGTTGGGGACCTGGGGACGGGTGTGCAATGACCCATGACAGGAAGTACAGGATTTGAGAGGGGTCCTGTGCCCCGATTTCATGCCTTGTGAGCCAGACAAGCTGTTCCACCTGCAGGGTCTCACAGGCTTCCGAGATGATGGAGAAACAGAGAGTGTCGGTCTCCGTGGCAGGCACGCATTTCCTCTTCCCCGAGTGGTGTTATCAACCCCGATTTAGAACAGGCAGAGTCCGCCCCGAGGATCCTCCTTTGGGTGGAGCTGGGGAGAGAGGATCTCTCGGCCTTA
>PVJC01015894.1:0-34425 GCA_004026665.1 Murina feae
ATAATCATGCAAGCTTTATTTCCAACACTGATAATACTTTAAGTTTGTATCTAAATAAATACTATTTCCTTATTTATTAAGTTTGGATATTATCCTTTGACTTTTTGTGATTCTAGATGAGAATTTAGCTCTCCTTCACCACCACCCTCATTTCCTTTCCTTCTACTCACCCATGTTCCCACTAGAATATATTTACTGTTTTGGAGTACACAGTGTTTAAATTTTAAATAATTTTGCCCTTGTAATATTGTTCATCAAACCAAGGATATATAGTGATGACTTTGCCATTACTATCTATATTTTCTTGAAGTTACTTATCTCATTTACTTAGATTTACTTGAACTATCACTAATATTTTCTAAATGTTTCCACACATCTATCAACCAGATAATATTTTTCATATTCAAAAACACATTGGATAATCTAACAGCCATTTCTTTCCTGGAGACCTTTCTCCAAAGGCCCTCCACCCTCCTGTTCAATCCATACCAGTTGCTGACTAGGCCTTAAGAACCATTGTCGTCTTCTAACATCCAAATAGAACTGCTCTGACAATATTCCCAGGGCAATGCTTGAATTGATATCCTCATCTGCCATGACTGGCAGTGTACAGACCTTGCTTCTAGAGTACATGTAATAGCTTCGGATAATTAGGATAGGATAATGTATGGATTTTACCCATGCCATGAACATTGCCAAGTACTTGACGTGCATTACATCATTTATTCTCTCCACATCTCTTTGAGTCTCGTACCCATTGATCCCTATTTTATAGATGATGCGACTGAGATTCAGAAACATTCAGCAACTTTTCACACAGATATGGGGTACCAGAACTTGCTTTCAAACCTAAGTTTTATTGTATCTCTGAGGTTTGCCCATAACCACCTGAGGGCACTGTCTTCACAGTGTATGAGGCATGTTCAGCTCTGATTGCTGGAGGAGAAGACAGGAAAGGTCTGGAAGGTAAATGGAAGGTTTGTGCTTCTTAAGGAAACAACTTAGTGCCAGCTGTGCCGCTCGCTGGTCAGATATTCTTGGACAAGTCACATGACATCTAACAATAATAATCATTGTAAGAACCAAAATTTATGGAACATTTATTCATAGATAGGCATTTTTGCATGTTTTATTAATTTGAGTCCCACAAGAATCTATTGGTGTAGGTGTTATCACTATTTTTTTATCTCATTTTGTAAGTGGAGAAGCATATGTCAGGGTTCCATGTGAGTGAGTTAAATTAATCATCTCTAAATCAAATGTTTCTAAAAATACAATTTATTTGTAAAAGTTATAAAAACCTAAGTGTTCTCATTGAATTTGCACATCTCCAAGAGAAAAATAACAATTGCAGAATTTTCAGATGAAGAAAATGCTTGGAAAAATATTTATTGGAGCTTCCAGAGACACACAGCTAATGGAGATTATTACCCAAAAGTGTGGATTCCCAGTTTAATGTTTTATCTCAAATGAAACAATGCAGTTAAAGAGGGTAGGGGGAGAGTAAAAGAGGCAAGGCCCAGAGATAAAGAACATGCAATATGGAAGTATCTATCACCATCTTTTCTTTCATTCAGTTAAGTATGAGGTTCCAGAAATACAAGGAATATAAAAGTGAGTATAAAAGCCTTTTATCCTTAGAAGGAGATCACAATAAAAATAAATAAATTAAAAAAGAACAACAGGTTAAGAAATTATTTTAAAACATTACAATAAATATAATTATTTGCATACTCAGTCCAAAAAAGAGAATTGGGATGTATAATTTGGCATCTGGAATTTAAAGTATTCATAATGGAACTTTCAATTTCACTCACTCACCATCAAAGCTTCTCTATCTCAGTAAGTGGTTCCATCCTTTGCCACTCACTCTTGCCAAAAATCAGCAGGCACCTTTAGCAACCTCACATTCTGTAGCCAATTCATAAAATAAACCTTCTTGGTTCTATTTCCAAGATACATCTCAAATGCAACCACTTCTCTGCTTTTCACAACTCTAGTCTAAGCCAGCCCATTCTCTTGTCTGGGCTTTTAATATAGCTTATAAATAGTCTCTCTTCTTCCACTCTGGCACCCTACTATCCCTTTTTTTCCTTTTTTTTCTTTTACCCAGTAAGCAATCCATTTTTTAACCATTTTTTTCCAGCAAAACACATGAACTAGATGATGTCACTCTTTTTGTTAAGGCTACCTATGGTCATAATAGCCTATTTGTTGTATATGAAAACTGAGTTTATTAGTGCTTATTCAGATAAACCCAAGAAGAAAAGAGCCATTCATGAGTTTAATTACTGGAATGTATCACATGAGATGGTTCTTCACAGAGCAAAAAAAATAACAGAAAAATTTATTGCCAGTTAAATATTGATAATGCAAAAATAGAAATGTTCTAAAATCATTTCCCTATCACCCTAGAATCCACTTACTGTCACCCATATTTGCTCCCCTCAATGTGTGATAAAGATGGAACTTCAAGTATTTTGTATTATTTTATGTATTTATACATGTGATTCAAATCCCCCCAAATAGAAGATAAATTCTTATTTTGTTACCCAAGATCATATTTCTAGGGATAAAAAGGGAAAAAATGCAAAAGTGAACAGAGAATCATGATCTTAGCACTCTGGTAACTCAATCAAGTGGGATAGACAGGTATTAAAGGCATAATTACAAGTGTGATTGTGGAAGTGTCAGGTGTTCAGGGAGAATTGAAAAGGCAATGTCTGCCTGAGCAAGGGACCATCGAGGCTGGGACCTGAAGAAAAGGCAGCGTTACAAGTTTTACCCCATCAGTAACTTCAAGCAAATGACTTAACCAGACTTTAGTTTCGTCATCTCTCTGGGGTGAAAATGCCTACCTGAAACAGAGTTGTGACAAGAAGAGAGTGATAAAACAGATCTGAAAACACGTCAAATACCTGAGAGTGTTAATTTATAAATGTAAGCTCCCGTAACTGTATGGTGTCTCCTCTTTGACATACACAAACAAAAGGCTTTTCTTCTCTGCATTCTCACGAACCTACACTAACATCTCTCCCACTTAGAAACCCCACTTTTATATAAAAGATTATGAAATGCCTAGTTCCAGAGCCTCCTTTCCCACTGGCCGCCAAGTAGTGGGTCGATATAGCTGGGAGATTATTGCTGGTATGGAGGACTGTTCCATACAGTCTACAATTTCTTTATACCCAAAGGTTTCCAACCTAGCAGCAAATGGATTGCACTGTGACATCAAAAAGAATAGGAAGTTAGCAATCACTTTATTAGGAAACTGAATGCTTCAGTGGTGTTTTTGAAGGCCCTGAAAGGTACTAAAGACTTTTTCATCATACTTTCATTTGCAATGTGGCATTTTCATAATTATCCCCTTTCAGACACCAGTGCCTGTTCAGAACCCTGTGTGACCTCTATGTCAGGTGGTAACTAAATGAATACATGCACATAAGAGAAATTCTATCTATAAAGTGATAGCTTGATCTATGAAGTGATACCCACATTGATTTTTGTGTATTTCCAATGGATTCACTGATGTTGTTTTTCAATAGATTAGCAGGCTTCAGCATCATGGAAACACAACACGTTGTTAACATTTGGTCAAAACTGGAGATGAATTTTCTTGTTTGTTTATTTTGGGGCTTAGTCCTCTGGTTACCTGAGGTTAATTTTCAAGGTCAGTGAACTGAAGCGTACTTCTAACAGAGCTCACAGAGTTTTAAAATATTCCCTCTTTTCCCACCGCCTCCTTCCTCTCCTTGGCACCAAAATATTGATCAGCTTCCTATTGAGGTAACCAGAATGCATGCCTAGGAGGGAGCAGCAGCCTGCAGAAATACAAGACTAATGCTGTGAGCTTTTATCTGCAATTAATTTGCCTTTTATTTGAAGAAAGCAATCTTTTATGAATACAAAAGTAATGTAAGTTCATTGTGGTACAAAATTCAAAAAAAAGGCAAATATTCTAAAGAAGTAACGAAAGTGCCTGCAATCCCATAGCTAGCCATAAACAATAATAAATTTTCAATTTGGTGTTTAAATAATTTCTTGCTGATTCCTCTTAAGGATTTATAGAACCCTGAACCAAAAACACCTATGCTAATTATTCTGGTGTCATGTAATATTGACTTTACACATATATGCATGTGTGTATGTGTGTGTATGTGTATATATGTATATATATATATATATATATATATATATATATATATATATATATGGAATAGCAGATTTTTGTAATACTTAAATTCTATGAAGTATGTTTTTATTTTACAATGTATGTGTTAAAAGATCCCTTCCACCAGTAAATGTATTGGTGCCAGAACATGTAAGGGGACAACAAGATAAGCCAGGAAGACAAAATCAAAGCGGGGCTGAAGATGGCAAGATGTAAAGCTGGAAAAAAAAAAAGATAGGTGGGCTCCAGCTGAAGATAAGTAATTACGGCGGATGACTTATGTGGAGTCTGACATCCCACTAACCTGGATTCTTCTCTTTGCTCTACCACCTCACTGCTGTAAGTAAGACTGCAAACAGTTTACTTATTTTCTCTGTGCCTCCTTTTTCTCAACTGTATAAAATGGGCATCATAGCAGTACCTGTCTGAGATTCAGAAGTGAATGTTTTTAGCCCTAGCCAGTGTGGCTTCCTTAATTAGAGCATTTTTTCATACAACAAAAAAGTGTATTCCTGGTCAGGGCAAGTGCCCACCTTATGTGTTTGGTCCTCTGTCAGGGTGCGTGGGGGAGGCAACCAATTGATGTTTCGCTCCCACATTGATGTTTCTCTCTCACATTTATGTTTCTCTCTCTCCCCCTGCCTTTCTCTCTCCAAGATAAACACTAAATCAAAATAAATGTTTAAAGTGAATACTTGTAAAGCACTTATATCAGGCCCCTCAGACAGCAAGCAGTACAACTTAGCTGCTGGCAGTAGCAATAGCGCAACATTTATTAGACTCTGAGCTAAAGGTTTTACATACATTGCCTCATTTACTCCTACACCATCCTATAAAGTAGGATTAAATGAGGATGTATCCAGAATACTTTATCATCCATAAGCTTGAATTACAAGTGAGAAAATGGAGGTTAGAAAAACGATTCATTATCTTGCTCAAGGCCACAGAATTTGTGAGTGATGGAGCCTAGGTTCTCACCCAGGTTTTGCAGCTGCAAATTATACTATTTTTTAAAGTCTGGTGTTGGGACCACCATCCCTATAATCAGAATCCCTGTAACGGAGTCCAAAACCCTACAAGCTTACCAACTTCCTCAGGTGGATTTTGGGCCCTACATCACAGCTCTGCCTTATAGCAATCTACACGGGAAAGGTACTTTGTCATATTTCCAGAGATGGCTAATGTGAAAACTTCCATTGAGCTCAAAAACCCTCCAGTTTCATTCAGAGTCCTGCACAAAGTAGGCTCTCAGAAAATACCAAAATATAGTCCTGCAGGTGGTGAGATTCACCTCTATGAAAAGTCCCATAAGGTACAAGCAGGAACTGGGCTGTAGCAAATGCTGTCTTTTTCCCACCTGAAGGTGTCTGTTTGCATGTGATTGATTTTTATCTTTCACTTGATGGATTGACACATAGATTTAATTATATCATGTACTGCCCCATCAATACTGCTTTGCAGCTATTTTACATTCAGCCTGGGTGCCAGATTGAATTAAATGGTTTTTTAAAAGCCTATAAAGTAGGAAAATATCTTTCCCTGGTTGGTATTTTTTTATATATTGGTTACTAAGAGTCTGTAAGCTAAAGCGGGTAGTGAAGTTCATTTGCTAGTGAGGAAGCCAATTTGACTTTTATGGCCATTAATTTTTTTTATGGTGCACAGAGCACAATTATTGGTGTTGCTCCTAACTGACACACTTCTGTACCTGTCAGGGTTGAGGGCACCTCTATGTGGGAAGCAATTATCCTGACCACCTCTAAGGAGATAAATGATCATATACAAACAACTTCCAGGTTCTGGGGATAAGATCCATTTATATGCAATTATTCCTATACAGCCACCCAGAAGGATAACTGCTTTACTTGCTTTAAAACTGGGTGTAATATATTACAGATTTCGATATGGTGGATAGAGGGAAAAGAGCTTTTATCATTTAAAAAAAGTTATTATTACTGCTGAAGAATTCTCAAAAGATGTTATTAACCCATTATCTTTCTTGTGTGCCTAGTATGTGCCACATACTGTTCTACAAATGACCTTTGCACTAGGAAGAAAAAAACAAGAACAAGCAAAGGACCCATTTTCATGAATTTCACATTTAAATGAGGGGAGTCGGGTAATAAACAAAAATAGACTTATCAGGTGATGTAGCATGAGCTGAGATTGGGGGGAAAGGTACGATAAGGGGTAGAGAGTAATTGGAGGGAGTTCTACTGTAGGTGGGGCAGTTAAAGAAGGTATTGGTGACAGAAGGTAACACACTAGCAATATACTATCTACCTCATGTAGGTGGGAAGAGATGTTTCAGATTTGAGGATTTTTCTACAGTGTTGTATGTGTGAAAATTATTGTTTCATTCAACAAATAGAGGATAATGTATTCTCACTCTGAACTTAGTTTGAACTTATTTTGACTTACTTTGAACTTCACACATTTTTTTCTTTTCTCACACATCCTTTTTCATTCATTCATTCAATAACTGTTTTGACTCTTAAATTTTCCAGGGACTGTGCCAGGACTGGAGATATAATAGCTCATAGTTATGGAGCATTTATTATGCAAAGCACCCTGCAGAGCAGCTCACATAGCTCTATGGACTGTAGGACAGATAGTATTTCTACTTCACTAATACAGGATGAAACTCATGTGAATTGGAAATGCTTATGTTCTCATCTCTGTTTAGTGCCAGAGCTCAAACTATAATCAGACTTTCTGCCCTCTATTCTCATTTTCCTTAATAAAATGTTAAATTAAGTTCTTTGTCTTCTTTTGAGGCAAATGAGATCATGTATATCCTGAAATAAATATACCTCATAGATCAATAAACTCCAAAAGGCTATATACCTTGAACCCCCTGCCTTCGGACAAATAATTTAGTATTAGCCTCATTTCTAGATGAAGCTTTCTCTCACTAATAGAATTCAATAAGCTCAGAAAACAGGTAACTTTATCTTATAGACCAGATATCTAAGTAAATGGCCCCTCTCATCAACAAGGGCCTGCATGTCATCCTTTTCCCTTCCACCACCCCTGAGAACATCTCTGTTGACTCACCTCCTCCCTCATGCCCCTTCAAGTACAACTCTGACCCCACACAGGTCAGTCCTCATTGCTGCCTGTGGAAACCCTACTGCCTGTGGAAACCCATAAGCCTCTTCGCCTGCCCGCCCAATCAGAGCAGTCCTTCTGAAGCCTGGGTTGGCCACCAGAATGGTTGTCCAACTTTTACGCACTAAGATCAAAAGTTTTACAAACCCACCTATCTAAGCACTCTAGTTCATAGAATCTTAAAGAACAAAAGGACCTCACAGATTATCACAGATTATCCTAAAGAACAAAAGGACCTCACAGATTAACCTCCATCCATCACGAATGCGACCCAGAAAGGATTCATGACTTATGGCTGATTAGTCTTAGAAACAAACTAGAATGTTCTGTTCTGTCCAAACAAAACAAAACAAAACTCCAAAATTAGTATTTGGGGTGTTTGATAGAAGGCTGAAAGAAGAGCTATGGGGTGGAGGTTGACCTTTTGATACCTCTCAGGTCACATCTCCTTGCCAGCCAGTGACCCTGTCCACCTATGGGTAAGTCCATTTCCAACCTGCTCTTCGTGATGATTGGTTTTCTCTATGTCTGATTGAATGATGAGTCCACAGGAAATTTTCTGGACTTGTTCCACTCATTGTAGGGTGACTGATAAAGAATGAGCTCAAAGAAATCAGGATCCTTTTCCTCTAGATAATACACATTTCATAAATAACTAGTGATGTTTCTAACATCACCAACTTACTTTAGACATGATTGGCATAATGAACATCACCTTCATTGTAAATGTGACAAAACTGTGACACAAAGAAGGGAAGATCACACAGCCATCTTGTGGAGGAAAGAGAATAGAAAAACTAAATGCAGACCATTCCTAGCTTGATATGAATTACTCTAAGCCATTTTTTTGATGCAGGAAAAAAAGGAGGCAACAATAGAAATTGGAAATATGTATTGACCTCTGATTATGTGCCAGGATACTCCCTGGCTCATTTCTCCTCACAGCATCCCTATAAGCTAGGCATTATTATCTTCATTACTCATATGAGAAAATTCAAGCTTAGAAGAATTAAGCTTTGACCAAGGTAGTAAATTAAATACATGGCAAAGCCAAGCCTTGTATGCTTGCCACCTAATTCTTCAGTTCACACCTAACCAATATATTGAACTAGTATTTCTTAAATATATTTTTATTGATTCCAGAGAGGAAGGGAGAGGGAAAGAGAGATAGAAGCATCAATGATGAGAGAGAATCATTGATCAGCTGCCTCCTGCATGCCCCACACTGGGAATCAAGCCCACAACCTAGGCATGTGCCCTTGACTGGGATCAAACCCAGGAAACTTCAGTCCATAGGCAGACTCTCTATCCACTGAGCTAAGCCAGCCAGGGCTATATTGAACTAGCATTGAAGGCTTTCTTGCCAACATGAATAATGGGTCTGGCCAATTGTAGGTCCCCATCATAATTCTTAACTAGTCTTCTTATCTCTAGTGTTCTTTCTAAAATGCAATCATAGGAATGATTATAAAAACACTAAAAATACTAATCATGTTTCCCTTGATCTTCCCATACATACCATGCCCACACTTTTGCTCATGTGGGGTCTCCTTCTTTGAATTTCTTTCTCCCTCCCTATGGCAGGCAGAATTTTGCCCCACTCCCTCAACCCCAGTGCCATACCCATGAATATGTTACCTTTTATGGCCAAATGGATTTTTCATATTATAGAAGGGTAGAAGAGGAAGTCAGAGAGATGCAAAGCATAAGAAGGTTTTAGTGCATCCCTGTTGACTTAATGATAAAGGGAGTCATGTGTCAAGGAAATAAGTACCAGTCTTATAGCTGCAAGGGATGGAATTCTGCCTATAACCAGTGAACTTGGGATTGAATCCTGAACCTCAAATGAGAACTGCAGCGCTAGCTGACAGCTTGACTTTAGGGCAGTACGGCCATAACCAAAGTTTCCAATCCTGTCCTGCTGAGCTTCTGACTTAGAGAAACTACCAGATAATAAATGACTATGGTTTTGAACTGCTAAATTTATAGTAATTAGTAAGGCAGCAATAAAAATAAATGAATGTACTCCCTTCTGTCTTGTAAGCTTCTACTTTTCTTTCAGGGTCCACCTGAAATAGGAAAGCAACTTCATTTGCTTAGTTTTACTAAATTTATTGGGGTGACATTGGCTAATAAAATTAAGTAGGTTTCAAGTGTACAATTCTAAGACACATCATCTGCATGTTGCTTTGTACATTCCCTACCCAAAGTCAGATCTCCTTCCACTACCATATATTGAACCACCATTTACCCTTTTGAACAATTTTGTGAAATTTTCCTGTCTCTTCTGTCATCCACTACCTCTACTCTACTCTTGCACAAGGTAAACACTGTAACTTCTCAGTGGTAAACTGAGCTGTTTCTTCAAAGAAAAATGAGAGGGAAGAGACCACTGCAAAAAAGAACACATTTTTCATATGCAAATAAGGCATTCCAGACAAAGAGTCTTAAAACAAAAACAGTTGAATATGGTCCATGCCTTGCACTTCATCTGTGCAGATTTCATGTTAAAATAAATCATGTGTTTGTCCATGTTGTTTACTGTGGGATACAATCTGTTGGAAAAACAAGAGCCTTTCTGTAATCCAAAGTCATGTCTAAATCCAACCACATCCTCCTGAAATGTGTCCAGCCTGTAGCCTAGGCTGAGTGGGCTCTCCCTCCCACTCCAGCTCCTGACCAAGCTATGACCATGGCAGGCAGCCTAGGCACCATGGAGAAGGGCACAATCTGTGATGCTGGTGGTGGACACCATTATGGGGCTCCAAGCTCACCCTTCAGGGGAGGAAGAGCCCTTTGCAAGAGAAGCTTTTGTTTCCTTCCCCACTCTGGCCTCTGTTTTTCTACAAATGAAACTGCTCCTTCACACCACATCTCCTTTCCCATTCAAAGCATCAGTTACTGTGCTCTTGGAGCTGGGTCAAAAAACGACCCTTGTGAGTTCTGTCAGCTACAAAGTGAAGATTAAGCAAAGAAAATAGTCTACAGAGAGGAGTCTCTTCCCCAGGAAACTCTTTGCACTAAACAATCAGTTAGAAATAAATAGTTAGTATGTCATGGACCATTAATAGTGGATCAAACTCCATTCAGTCAATTCCCACATCCCGTGAGCCCTCTTTTCCCTAAAGCGTACATCACATTTAATATTTTGCCATATTAAATCACTGTAGGTAGGCCTCTTAAGGAGGGAGAAATACCTGTCTAACAATTTGGAATTGAATACTGGATGAATGAGTTGGCTGGAGAACACGTCAAAGATTCAGCTAATCCAACAAGTCCAGAGTTTATATACATGGAAATATGTCCATTTATGGGTTTATAGAGAAGTCTCATTAAAAAGTATGGACCACCTATAGTAATTCATGACAAACTTACAATGATTAGGTCCTGGTCTGGACTAATGTCCTTCCCTTCTCATTGTTTGGACCCATGAGAACAGCCCTCTCCTACCCAATGGCTATTATTTCTCCAGGTAATAATGAGCGAGGAGAGGGTTGTTAGGTTTGGTTTACTGGAATATTAGGTAGCAAGTACATTCTGTGCATTTTCTTTTGGAAGTTCTGTACGGAAATGACTGTTGAGAAATCCCTGATAAGATATCATCATAGCATTCCTGGCTAGCATTAAAAGAACAGGAATGAAAAGCTGTGGTAGCTTATATGATCAAAGCAAATGATACCCTGACCTGTGCTGAGACACTAGTCCCTAAAACAAAGGCAGTGCTCAGTTTCTCAGAGGGTCCCTTGTTTGGGCAAAGAGTAGGGAGCAAGCCAACAACTCACCCTGTGATTCCCTAAGGGCAGTTGCCAAGTCGGTGCAAGTAAGGAGCAAAAGGATAGGAGCAGATGAGCCTCTGAAGCAGCTTTGCTGACTGACCATTGCAGTCAACTCCTGTGTAGGGTGCTCCTTTTAAGAGCTTAGCATCCCAGGGGTAAGAGAGCCAGGCTTCAAGACAACATAGACTGGAGAAAAACCAAGATGGCGGCATAGGTGAACACTGGAATTGCGGCAGTGCACAACTATTTTAAAACAACAATGAAAAGAAAAAACGGACATCACCCAGACCCACAGGAAGGCTGGCTGAATGGAAATTCTACAACTATAAAGAGACTGAGACTCAAAGGAGGTGCGGAAATAAAGTGCAGAGGTACGGAGGCGTGTGTGAAGGGGCTTGCGGAAAGGGCTCATGGAAGGGCTGGAAGTATTTCATACTGGAGGGAAGCACAAGTTCCCAATGGCTCTGAACTCCAGTTCCAGGCGAGTTTCTGGGGACTCAGAACCATATGGGGAGGAGCTGGACTGTCAGGCACCATCGGGCACCGGGAGAAACTCCAGAGCGGCTTGAGACCCGGTGCCTCTTAGGGCAGGGCTTAGAATCGGCCATAGCTGGTTGCTCCGCCCTGTAGACTCCCTGAGACCCCACCCCACCCAAACTGCGCACAGAGGCTTTTGCATATAAAAGACTGGGAAGCCCCAGGCAGAAGCAAAAAATAGCACCACTTTGGAGATACAAGTACCAGTGTACCCAGGGGTCTTGTACCAAAGCCCCACTGAAACAACTCTTGCCCCATAAGGGTGTCTCCAGCACAGAAGTTCTCCTGCTGTAGACACAGCTGATTTGCATAACCAAGTGGCTTGGAGGTCATTTCCTCTCAGTGATCACCTAACACAGAAAGCCACTCTATCAACGCAGGGAAGCAGCCAAAATGCGGAGACAATGAAACAGATCACAAATGATAGAAATGGAGGAAAGCAAACGACTGGATATAGAGTTCAAAACCACGGTTTTACGGTTTTTCAAGAATTTTCTAGAAACCGCCGAAAAATTTAGTGAGACCCTCAATAAATCTAATGAGTCCCTCAAGGATATGAAAAAGGACCAACTAGAAATTAAGCATACACTGACTGAAATAAAGAATATTATACAGAGATCCAACAATAGATTAGAGGAATGCAAGAATCAAGTCAAAGAATTGAAATATGAAGAAGCAAAAAACACCCAAATGGATAAGCAAAAAGAAAAAAGAATCCAAAAATATGAAGACAGTGTAAGGAGCCTCTGGGACAACTTCAAGCATACATACCAACATCAGAATTATAGGGGTGCTAGAAGAAGAGAGAGAGCAAGATATTGAAAACATATATGAAGAAATAATGTCAAAAAACTTCACCTTCCTGGTAAAAGAAATAGACTTCCAAGTCCAGGAAGCCCAGAGAATCCCAAACAAAAAGAATCCAAAGAGGACCATACCAAGACACATCATAATTAAAATGCCAAGAGCAAAAGACAAGGAGAGAATTTTAAAAGCAGCAAGAGAAAAGCAGTCAGTTACCTACAAGGGGGAACCCATACGTCTGTCAGCCAATTTCTCAACAGAAACTTTGCAGGCCAGAAGGGAGTGGCAAGAAATATTCAAAGTGATGAATAGCAAGAACCTACAACCAAGATTTCTTTACCCAGCAAAGCTATCATTCAGAATTGAGGGTCAGATAAAGAGCTTCACAGACAAGAAAAAGCTAAGAGTTCATCACCACCCAACCAGTATTATATGAAATGCTGAAATGTATCCTCTGAGAAGAGGAAGAAGAAAAAGTGAAGATAAAAATTATGAACAACAAATACATATCTATCAACAAGTGAATCAAAAAATCAAGTGAATAAAAAAACTGATGAACAGAATAAACTGGTGAATAGAATAGAATCAGGGGTATAGAAAGGGATTGGACTGACAATTTTCAGAGGGAAAAGGGTGTTGGGGGTACAGGAAGAGACTGGACAATAATCGTACACCTATGGATGAGAACCGTGGGGAGGAGGAGGGTAAGGCCAGAGGGTAGGGTGGGAACTGGGAGAAGGGGAACTATGGGGAGGAAAAGAGGAACAACTGTAATAATCTGAGCAATAAAGATTTAAAAAAAAAAGACAACATAGACTGAGAATTACTGGGTTCACTACATCCAATAGAAGGACTTGTGAGCATGGAACTAGCTTTCCTACATTCTTAACATACCAGAAGCACTGGTGTTTTCTCTCACAATCTGAGAATCAGGACAGGGGCATACAGTTCTACAAAAATATATGGCTCATGAAGGAGAGAAAATC
This sequence comes from Murina feae, assembly GCA_004026665.1. Classification (NCBI taxonomy): domain Eukaryota; kingdom Metazoa; phylum Chordata; class Mammalia; order Chiroptera; family Vespertilionidae; genus Murina; species Murina feae. Next base: position 13,386 of record PVJC01015894.1, read on the forward strand.
AGGTCCAGGCCCATGGAAGAAAGGAATGAGAAGTGAGGGGTAAAGCAAAGCTGATGAGGTGCCAAACTGGATCCTAAAAGAGCAATCTAGGTTTAACTCAGTGATTCAATTACTCTCCCCTGGAACAGATATTTGTTGCCTGCCTGCTCTACATCAGGTCTCTTAAAGATCTGTGTACAAATTAGAATATAAAAGCCCTGACAAATACTACAATAAAGAAAAAAGCTATTTAACCCAAGGTTCCACAGATGTATTTAATACTTAGAATCCTATTTTTTTTTCCTTCTAAGAACACTTCAGCTACATTAGAGAATTTGTATTCCCTGGGACACAGTTTTAGAAATGCTAAGATAGGGAAAATTCTACTTAAATATCATTAAAGGGCAAGTGTGTCATCATATTTATCAGATTCTTCAGTCATTTCCATACAATCCTGATATTAAAAAAAAATCACTAAGAATTTTTATACAGAGGCACCTTGGTAGGGAGGCATCTGGATTCAAGATGCAGATAAATACCACAGAGATCAAATTAGCAATATCTCCCAAGATTAGGGAATGCTGAGTGTACCTGTTAAAAGGCACCCTGTGTGTGAGGCAGCCATTGGCTCTGTGCCTGAACTCTAGACAATGTAGTCTCAAGATAGACACTGCATCAGGCCCAATGTAGCCACAAGGAAGTCCTGAAATAGCAACTCAACCACACTGCCAGTTAGGTTCATCATGCAATGATCATATGGAGTGCTTATTATCTTCAAACATAAAGCACAGCATCTCTTATAATTTTCATCTCTGCATAATTTCCATTTTACAGGTGAGAAAACTCAAGGAAGTAGAGGTAACTAGGTTTGCCCAAAGTCACACAGCTAATATGTGACAGGGCTGAGATTGATATCCAGGTCAACCGGCTTCCAAAGGCAATGAAAGGCATCATAACACTCTCCAAGGGGAAGTCCCACAGGTGACCAGCAGACTGCAGAGTTCGAAGGCCTTTGAGCTCAGAGCCTGGTATAACCACCCTCACTGCCGGAGAAACAGGGCGCACGTAGGCCCAGGTGGAGAGCAGCAATGAATCCAGCTTTTGGCCATTTAGGGAAGATACAGGCAGAGGAAACCTGCCTTGAGTTGGCAATTCAGCCTTTAAATAGGAAAATGTACTTTCTGTAACCTGGGAGGAAATTAATCTAAATGACAATGGAGTAAAATTAACAATCACAAAAGGCAGACTTGAATTTTAAGTCCCTCGCCAGCATTTACTGTGCTTTAAAATAATGATGGTGAAGCTGATACAAATTCATGAACATATCTCTCAAAGAATTGTCTACTCTATAAAATCAATAATGCATACTCAATAAAATAATATTAACTGCATAAAACAAATTAGATCTATTTTATATGGGGCTTTTGATAATGCTGTGGCATAATTAGTCATCACATTCAATGGTGTAAACTAACTGATTTACAGGCCTAAACAGTGTCATAAACTTGTGCTGGTGCTGTCAGAACTGCACACCTTTGACCACAGACTGAAGAGTCCTGGGTTCAATTCTGGTCAAGGGCACAAGCCTTGGTTACAGGCTCAATCCCCAACCCTAATTGGGGCCCAAGTGGAAGGCAGCCAATTAATGTGTCTCTCACATCCATGTTTTCCTCTTTCTGTCTCCCCCCTCCCTTCCACTCTGTCTAAAAATCAATAAAGAAAATATCCTTGGGTGAGGATTAACAACAATAACAACAACAAAAAATTGCACACCTCTGGAAAACTAGCACAGCAGAGAGTGGGAAAAGAGATGTAGCTAGACTAGAGCGGGTCTCATTGATTTCACAAGAATGGCCTCCTACTGCCCAGAGGACCTTATGATCCTTGTTCAATTACAACTTGCCTTGTTCTCTTCCACATAATAAATTCTGATATTCTCCTCCTTGAGTGTTAGTAATGCATCCCCAAATACTGAAACATTGCCTCCATAACTACCTGCATGTGTGTAGGTCTACAGCTATTAATATCCTATACAATAAAAGGGTACTATGTAAATTGACCCTAACAGCAGGTCACTATGATACACTGACCACCAGGGGGCAGACGCTCAATGCAAAAGCTGCCCCCTGGCGGTCAGTGTGCTCTCACAGGGGGAGCTCTGCTCAGGCACAAGCCAGGCTGATTGCTGCCAGCACAGCAGTGGTGACAGGAGCTTCTCCTGCCACCTCAGCAGAGCTAAGGATGTCCAACTGCAGCTTAGGCCTGCTCCCCGCTGGCAAATGGACATCCCCCAAGGGCTCCCAGGCTGCCAGAGGGATGTGTGACTGCCAGCTTAGGCCAGATCCCCTGGGGAGCAGACATAAGCCAGCAGGTGGACATCCCCTGAGGGGTCCCAGACTGCAAGAGGGCACAGGCCAGGCTGAGGGATCCCCCGCCCCCAGTGCACAAATTTTTGTGCACCGGGCCTCTAGTTTAGTGATAAGAACTTCTGTTTCTTCTCCAAGGCAGCAGAGCCAGTGCCCCACGCTGAGGCTCTCCCCGACAGCCGGGGATGTCTTAGATCACAGCGTCCTACTAGTGTTGCCTTCTTTGGAACATCATTCCTCCTGCCCCTGTTCTCCTCCCATTCAAATCTTCCATATCTTTCAAACCACTCCCATGAACACTGATGATTGGATCCCTCCTTGTGATGAGGAAACTCATTGACCTTACTTCTCCCTTGGTGATTACTCTTATACTGCCTGGAGACAATTACTTTGCCATTGTCTTATATTGACATTTAATTCTTATGGTTTTGTTTAACATAATTAGGCAGGATAGGCTCTCTTGTGGTGTCTCAAGAACCCTTATATCTTAATGTTGTCACCCTCTGAAAGTTTCTTTATCAATCACATAAAGTCTAAGGAGGATGACCAGGTCTCTCCACCATTCAGAGACTCAGAAACACAAGTTCCCTCCACCTTCGGGAGGTTGCTACCTCAATGTCTGACCCTCAGAGATAGCATAATGTGGAAAGAGGAAGCATGAAGATAGCTAGTTTTCTCAGTTCTTCACTGCTGATCCTTGAAGTAACACATATCACACTCACTAATATGTAATTGATTAGTCATACAGCCCACCTATCAAGGAGTCTAGGGAGTGTGCCATTCCCCAGTGTTCCAATCGAATAGGCAGATTGGATATGGGTGAGGCCTGGCCTCGTATTCTCTGCCACAGCGAGTTTGTATCAGGCCTCCCAAATAGACTGGGACATCAGTGATGACAATGAGGTAAGTGCTTTGGTGGTACGGTAATGGGTTGGCTTGCCTGCGCTCTCTAAAGTCCTTCAGTTCAAGGCACTTCTCAGACATATCCTTGGGATCCTGCCAGAGTTCCTAAAACTGTTCTTATATACTAGCACCACCTTAGAAAGTATTCACTGATGAGTTTCTTCTGAAGACTGGCAGGGAAAACATCGTATCTGATCAAGTTTTGTCTCTTCCATAGTTCTTTGCCCCATTTATTGCTGCAGCAAAAGTTGCAGCTTACAAGACAAATGTTGTAGCAAGGAAGTCAGAATTTCTTGTGGCTGTCTCAATCGACACACACAAATGCCACAACTCTCTAATTTCCCCCTTCTCTGGTTTGTACTCTAGGATGGACTAAAGCCAATAATGATAGACAAGACCCTACTAAGGAAAAAATGAAATGACAAAAACCTGGCAATAAATATGTTTATGATACAATGCAACCCAACAGCATATTTCCCCTGAGCAGCCTGAGATAGAAAGGGTCAAGGCTGAGACAGGGGTATGCCCATTAAGAGATGGGAAAAATGATACGTGAAAAGGTTAAGCTTCTTGGTCGTAGTTACACAGCCATCCAAGAAAAGCCAGGGAGAGGACCTGCAAGGTTGCTGGCTTGGAGCTGTTCCTGTTAAGTTAGATGATGTTCATTCGTCACTGACAGCTTTGGGGGAAAATGGATCAATAAGCACTTCCCTTTGGGTCACTTTCCTGCTGTGTCGGATTTCTATCTGCAAATGTTTAAAGAGTTCCCATTTACCTGGGGTTTTATGGCTTTGTTATAATTGCCAACACTGAGAGAAAGCTGCCTTCCGTCTGGCTTCTCCTCCTGCAGGGAGCAGTCCAAAAACCATGTCATCTCATTCGTAGAACAAAAATGCTTTGAAGAAAAACAAATGCTGCTTTTCTTCCCCTTAAAAATTGTTGAATTGCCTGGAAAAGTCAGATAGTGACTTGCAAAAAAAAAAAAAAGCCTCCCTTTTAGGGTGTCCAACTATTGGCAGGAGAGGATGGATCACTGCCATGGGTTTTCGGAGTGCCTAGTCCAGGTCACCATGAAGGGCTGGAAGATTAGTCCTGAGTCTCAGGACACAAAGGTCAAGCAGCTCTCAGCCCAGGTTTCCCCATTTCAAATTCAGGGTCTATGTCTATATATATATATATATATATATATATATATATATATATATATTGCATACATTTATATAAATAATTATTAATAAGCATTATGAAGATAGCTGGGGAGTAACATTAGCATGTGTATCTATAACTAGTTGATAATGTGGCCTTGAGTTTTTAGCCTATTTTTTCATGAACTTTTTGCTTTGACTTATATGTTACTTCATATGCAAGTACATCCCCACCAATATATATTCTTTCATGTTAAGAAAACAGTGAAAATCAATAAGCTTTTGTTTGCCAATTTCTTGTTTTTTTTTCCTACTACAACATCCTTCAGTCCATACCTGCCTTTCAAGTAATGCACACAAATATAAAAAGGTAAAAGATGGGGATGGAGGGGGGGAAAGCAGAGGAAAAGAAATGCTGTTTTGTAATTTATCAAGATAGGAGTATTGACAATTCAATTTCATAGCAAAAAAAAAAACAGCAGAGAATGTGCTTGTTCCATATTATAACTCTTTCTTTGCGTAGTCTACTCCTTTTCTCTCCTTGGATCTCCTACCTCAAATGTGTTTTCAGTTTAAATGTATTCATTGCTAAAAACAAAATAGGAGCCCTACTGGTTTGGTTCAGTGGATAGAGCATCAGCCTGTGGACTGAAGGGTCCCAGGTTCCATTCCGGTCAAGGGCATGTACCTTGGTTGCAGGCACATCCTCGGTGGGGGGTGTGCAGGAGGCAGCTGATCAATGTTCCTCTCTCATAGAGGTTTCTAACTCTCTGTCTCTCTCCCTTCCTCTCTGTAAAAAAAAAAAATCAATAAAATATATCTTTAAAAAAATAGAATTTGTAATGTTGGGAAAGGGTGCTACTAAATTGAATAAGGTGAAGCCATTCTGAATTTGAACCGGAGAATTACAGAATATATATAATATCTCTTTTAGGAACTATCTATATTGCAAGAGGCAGCTTTAATGAATGCCTGTGTCATTTGCTTTACCATTTTAAAAAGTATATTTTTTAGTGTATTTGGCACATTTCCTATCATTTTCTTGAAGCTACTTAAGGAAACTTGACCATATGAGTATATAAAGTAAGTATCTGTCTATCCCTGGCAAAATAATAAATAACTCAGAATAAACAGATAAAACTATTGCAGCTGAGCCATTCAGCTCTGAAACTTGGATCTCCAGAGCAAGGGAGAAGGTAATGGGAAGAAGAGAAGACAAATAACAATTAAATACCTCCTCTGAGCAGGCCTTCTGCTACATGCTTTACATAAAATACATATTTCATTGTATTGACACAGAATCCTATGAGGTTGATGTTATCTTCATTTTGAAAGAGAAAAAAAAAGTTCAGCAAGTGGAAGGACCTGGGGAAGGAGAGACAAAGAATTTAAGAACTTTTCAATATTCCTCCCAGTGGGAAACAAGTTAGCTTTGAGTGCAAACTTGTATGGCTCCAAAATCCACAGATTAAAAACAGCTACTTATAGGTAAAATATAAATGTATTTTTTACAAATTCTCTGTTTTTACTGTCAACAGTCTTTCCTCTTTTTTATACCTGTTGTGAGTTAGGACAAGTACATATGAAAACACCTTGGAAAAAGTGAGACATCATAATAACTGTGTTGGCAATGAAAACATTTCTTATGCTGCTCTTATGAAGATGACATTCTTTCAATATGTCAACAAATAGTACTCAACTCAGAACTAGGAACAGTGCAAAAGAAGGAAATAAATTGTTCTTAATATGAAAAAATAAACCTGGGGTTTTCCTTGAATTTCATATTGATCTGTAGTCTTTCAAGTTCAATAGTTTTTGCACACCTACTATGCAAAAGTACTGTCATAATCTAGATGAAAAGCACACCTGAGGCTTGCAAAGAACTACAATACAACTACTAAAATTCAGCACCTGAGGACTGCTATCTCCATCTAATGTTTATCTATGTGTTTAACAAAGACTGCAATGGTGGAAAGACACTGCTTTAGATCATCAAACATAGATGAAATTTCCATTTTTAATACAAAACACAGTCCCAGGCAGCTCTGTTCACTTCTGACACTACTTTAAAGATGTCAAAGATAGTCTCTGTAGCCCTCTCCTCAGATGTGTTACATTATCTCAAACTATTATTAGAATCTGCCTCTATATAAACATCCCAAGTAGAGTATAGGAAAATCAATGTTATTCCCCTCTCCCCTCCCTGAGCCCAGCTCTAGTATTCCCACACACGGAAGCTCAGGCAAAAATATGGGTGGAAAGCTCTTTGGGGAGGGCACAGTACTCAAAGCCATATGTTCTTTTTAAAGAGAAACGATCAGAGCACCATTTTAGTCTTTGTGTATCTGTCTGCTTCCAATTCAGAGTCACATCTCAAGCAACATATGTAAAAGCTACTGTGCAATGACCATTGTAGATGCCATTTCTCTCCCTCCTGTCCAGAAGATGGGCTCCCACAGAAACAAACCTCACATCTGGGCAGCACTGAATTGTGACCCCTGACCTCTGTGCTTCAGCCACCTTGACCTTCACACTCGCTACATTCTCTTTCATCCCAGAACTTCACACATGTCCTTCCCTCTGCTCACAACCCTCTTCTCATTCTGAACAGTTAACTCCCACATAACATTCCGTGCCCACTGCACAGAGGACCTTCCTCTGAGCGCCCACATCTGGGTGAGGTAGCTCTCCATGCCCCGGCAGCACCTGTCCATCCTCTGTAAGGGCCTGCTCACAGCCCACTGTTGCTCGCTGCTCAGTTGCTCTTGTAAACACTAGTCTGCAAGCTTGGCTAGGGCAAATGCTGCCTCTGTCTTTTTCACCGTTCTACTCTTGGTGCCTCACATTATGCCTGCACAAAGTAGATGCTCAGTAAATATTTGTGGACTGAATTAATCCATCCATAAATTAATGTTTGTTTATAATCTAAATATTTAATGATAAATCCTATCAGATTTAACTTTAAAGCAAAAAAAAAAAAGCCCTGTGATGGCCAAACATGGGATTGTGATAGAAAAATATCTATCTGCCTTCTTTCTGTTTTATCTATCTTTTTATAGGATACTGGACTTCTTGCAGTTATTTATGGTTTTGTTTGGTAAAGAGCTTTATAAACTCATTTGAGTAGGAATAAATGACAAGATAGTCATTCTCTTTCTTTCTTTACTTATCACTAAGTTCTAAGCTCAAAAGATTCAAGAGTTCGACTGCCTCTTGGCAACTAGACATAAAGGAAAGAATTAACTTGGATGAAGCAATTCCTCCACTCCAGAGTTGGTTTGAGAAAATACTTCCCTGGGGGGGGGGGGGGCAACACATTACCTTTATTGGTCAACTTAATGAAAATTTCAGCAGAATCAAGGTATTTGTGAGCTCCAATAATATCTGGAGTTTCAAATGATACTTCATAGAAAACTATTTAATTCCTAATCAGAAAAAAACACAGTATTAAATAAACCTTTGAGACTCACTCTAATGCTCTTTGATCTGTGTTTGTTTTGTTACTTCACAGTGGACAACAACAAATATTCCTGATAGACTGACTAATTGGCTTATTGATTGTTGATTGCAATGCCTTAGGGTCCCAGAGAGCATTGAGCCAATGACACGAGATATTCAGTAACTAACAAGCAAATCTCAGTTAGATAGAGCATGAGAAATGGGTGTGAAGAGAAAGAGCTATAATCCATGGTCCAAAAGATGTGTAATGGTAGAAGAGAAAGAAAGGAGATCTCACTAATGGATGGGAAGGAAAGAAGAGCTAAAGGACCTTGAGAACCAGGGAATTTGAGCAGCTCCTTAAAGACGCCCAAGATTTAAGCAAGCAGAACTTGGATAATAGCATATGCTGATACAGATAAGAAGACAATAAAAGGTTTGATGGCAGAAAAATATATGATTAAGACAGAGAATTGTGAATAGTCTAGCTTGGCAAGAGTACCAGGTATGTGTGCATGAGAGTGTGAGTGGCTGAGTATGGTGTGGGAGGGTGTGGGGGGGGGGTGAGGAGTAAAAAAAAGCAAGAGAGGAAGATTTAGAGGGAGATAAGACTATAGAGTAACAAGTAACTCATGGGCCACAAGGAATAGAACTTTATATTTTATTTTCCTGGCTTGGAGTGCCTATGTGATCAGATCCTTGTTCTATATGTGAGTTTATTGATGCCACTAAGAGGCTCAATGTCTCAGTTCTCCCAGTTGTTGAATAGGGAGGATAATCACACCTGCAATAAACACATTTCCCAGTAATGTCTCCAAATGCATCTTAGGTCTTATCTAAAGTTCTTTAGCATGTGGCAGTGAAAAGTAATATGGAGTGCATGAGTTGCATTATTTCTATACTCTTGGCAGGAAAATAAAAACCTAGTTTTTACTGTATTATATGCATTCCTCTTCCTCTCTGTGATAATCAGCTAAAAATGATACACACTTATAAAAGTACTCTCTTGATTCCAAAGACCTAGAAGTAATTTTATAAACAATATATGAATGAGTCCCCTATCCAACTGTGCAAATCTCTACCATTTAGCTGTGAAATGTGGCAACTCTCCAGGATACCATGCAGGAAATAAATTATTACCCTTTGGAACAGCATACAGTGCCATGTGCCCCATGATCTATCATCCAATGCATATTAATTGATGATGATAAAGCAGAATCACACAGACTAGTGGGAGTTCTGCAGAACTGTTCCCATTTCTCCCACCTCCCATCTAGACACACATCTGCCCAGAAATGCAGGCTTTTTGCCTCGCTCCAACCCAGTCCCCGAGGGAAACATTTTAAGCCAGCTAGAATAGAAACTAGTTTTAAAAAGGTCATTTTTTGCTGCCAAGCCTTTTGTAAACTACAAACCATCTCTTTTTTCTCTTTCTCACTCTTACTCTCACTTTCTCTTGTACACACACACACACATTCTTCTCTGCAATACTCTGTTAATTCTGTTGCTCTTTGGAAAGGAAGAAGATTAAATATGTAGCTGCTTCTGTGTGGGACAGAGGACATATGAACCATATGAATTAAACTAACTGTAAAACATCTGGAAAATAAGACAGTAAAGTAAATTTTCTTTAGAGTGTGTAATCTGTATGACAACATTTTATTTGAGACACTGACTTGTAGGAAGAGGAGGTGAGAGGAGGGTAGGACATGACCTGAGGTGAACATACATGTGAAGAAACAAAATAATGTGGAAGGGGAAACCTTGAGCTGCAAGTATAAAACACTGAAGAGATGACAGGTCCTAGTCATCTGACACACATACCCCATAACATTCAAGAATCCACAGCCATCATGTGAGCAACAAAAGACATAAGTGAGGTAGTAAGCGGGGATGGACTCCTCTTTTTGGCTTAACCATTTTCCAATACATTGGACAAAAACCCAAAGCTTGTCTATAGAAAATCCAAAGATTGAATCCCAAGTTCACTATTTACTGTGTAACCATGTGAATATTACTGGACCTCTCCGAGTATTCCTTAGAAATTAGGCTAATAATAATCAATTTACAGGTTTTATAAATATTAAAGTCTTAATAAATGCTTGAAGAGGAAGAGTCACTATGAGGGAGAAGGAAGCAACACATCTTCAGTGTAACAATACAAGAAACAGAAGGAATTGAGAACAGGCAAGATGTGGGGGCTATAGGTTGAATTCTATACCCCCAAAACTCATATGTTGAGGTGCTAACCCTATTACCTCAGAATGTGACTATTTGGAAAGAGGGGCTTACAGATGTAATTTTTAAGGTAAAGTCATTAGGCTGGGTCCTAATCTAATATGATTGTGCCCTTACCAAAAGGGAAAGTTTGGACACAGAGCTATACACAGAAGAAAGACAATGTGGAGGACAGGGGAGAAGACAGCCATCCAAACCCAAGGACTGAGATATGAAACAGACTCCCCAACACAGCCCATAGAAGGGACCAACTCTGCCAAAATCATGATTCCAGACCTCTGGCTCCAGAACAGCAAGACAAGAAATTTCTGTTTTAGCCGCCCAGTATGCAGTAACTTGTTACGGTTGCCCTAGGCAAGGAATACATATAACAAGGGACAGGCAAGTCTCACAAACCATATGGCATGTGTAGTTCTCTGTGAAGTCCTTGTGGTGAGCTCAAGGTGAACTCGGGGAGCTTGAATGACTCGTTCCTCCCTCTTTCATCTTATCGCCCACCACACCTGGAAATGCCCCTTGCTCCCCAAACCATAATGAGATGCCTGTAGCTGCTGAAAAGTATGCAATTCCTTACCTGAAACCCATAGGGCCAGATGTAATTTGCAATTCAGAAATTTTCAGATTTTATAGAAATGTTATGGTCCATGTAGCTTACTTAATGACCTTATAATCAACACATGAATATTTCTGCAGCTATGTGTGAATATTAACATTAATGGGGATAAAACCACATGTAGCCTCACATCACTTCAGGTCAGTTCATTGCCAAACAAGTTAAGAAAAACATTGAGGTTTTAAAGCTATGGGGAGTTCAGAATTGCAGATAAGGAACTGAGAACCTATAGATCATTCTATTCCTTCATATCCCTGTACCTTCAGTTTCCTTCACCTAGAATGCCCTCCAGTATCCTCATCCACCAAAAAAAATTCCTACTCCACATTTATAACCCTGTTCAAAGAGCAACCAACCTCAAGAAACCTCTCCTCATTACTTAGGCAGTTGAGCACTTTCCCTTCCTTCTTCTATGATAACTTCTACACACACACACATCTCTGTTTTAACAATTCTTATCCTGACTGTTTCCAATGCAGAAAGAACACCTTTCTCCAGGCCCTTCAGAATGAAGGCCAATACTAAACACCTTCATTTTAATGCTGCACTAAGGGCTACCTATTAGTAAAGTACCAAGCATGCCAGAAGCTTCCAACACTTAGTTCTTACAAATGAAAATTATTGTTTCTGAGAAGAAACTTAGAATCCAAATTCAGTTTTCTGCTAAGAATTCTGGCTGCCATGTAATGCTGGTCAACACTGCAGAGTTGCTCCTATACAAACACACACACACACACACACACACACACACAGAGGCAAATGGGTGAAATTTTGCTTTTGGAGCAAAAACACCTCATTACCAGCACATTATCAGCACTACAAATTGGATGTAGTTCGCATTTGTCACAAAGAGTAAGAAGTTGCTATTAATTTAACTTCATCATTATGAATTTATTTTTGTTTTTTTGGTTCATCCTATAATACAAAGAAATTTGTTTGTGTCAATATTTTGTTAGTATATGGTGTTTACATTACTAGACTACGCATCATGATTCAAATATGAATCATGTATATCAGTAATTGTAAAGTAACTTCATCATAATTATCCTCTCAAATTTTCCACCACTAGAAGGGGGCAAAGGGTAGGGTTGGTGAGCCACAGAGTCTTAGGAGGGCTTTGCTCAAAAGGTTTGAGAACCAAGATCTTAAGGTAAGTTACTATATAATTATTTAACATCTGTATTCTCCCTTTCTGCCATACAGCGGGCATTTAATAAATGCCACCTGATTACATGAATGAATGTTTTAAGCACCAAAAAGGATCTGAAAAAATATCCAGGATTTCGCTCACAACCTCCTCCAGGTACTGCAATGATATACTGAGTGCAGATTCCTTGTGCTTCTTACAGAGGAAATTGTACTGTTCTCTTGGCTTCACTTTAATGCTGGATTTGAAGAGGAGCCACAGCAATCCCTCTGGTTCCTTCCTGTCATCTCCTTCAGAAGAGCCAACTCATTTGGGCACTCAGGGGGCTAGTTTGGCAGCTGTCAAGCTCTGGATTATGCTTCTTCAGCCCTGGCATCTGCAGCTGTGGTGAGATCCATCTCTGATGTCTGGCCTGGCTGGGCTCCAACGGCCAGAGCTACTGGGGTAGGGTCACCAATTCCTGGGCTGTTAGAACCTCATGGTGGCTACTTTCTTTCAGTCAACCTTGATAAAAGGAAATATGCCTTCGATTCAGTCCCCTGGCCCATGTCTTACTGAAGCTGCCTGCACTAGGACTGAATTTGTGCCAGAAAATTCAGCAGGGTCTACAAGCCTGCTGTGTAAAGATGTGAAGCTAAGAATTGAATGCAGCACCAGAACAGAAATAACTGGTATTGGCTGTATTGTGTTGTTGCGAGGGGAACATAGCTCACCAGTTCTCTGTGGCTAGAGGGTCAGGGGGAGGTGGAAATGTCTTCCTCTAATCCTTTGGGTACAGGGCATAGCTTCCCTGATGGTTCTACAGAAGGCTACCTGTCTCCAGGCTTTATAAAATAAAGAGACACCGCAAGGTCTCTAGTTGAATAAATGATCAGTCTATACTGCACAAATGTCCTCACACCTGAGAGAAGGGAGAGGGTGCCAGATGTCATTGGACCCCAGAACATTTATAGCAGAAATCTGAAATTCAGGGCCAGGACAACATTCATAGGCAGGACATTCATAGTTTCCACAGTTAGGAAGGAAATGAAAAATGTTGGTTGGCAGCCTCCAATGTGAGAGTTGTGGCCTCTACAGAAAAACAGATAAATGCTTCAGGCATTAATTCAGAAAGTCACCAACTCGAAGTCTGCTAATATACCAAGGATGTATAAATGAGGTATTCATGATGCCCCGTTTTGCCTGTTATCATTAAGGGTTTAGAATGATTGTTTTATGCTCTCCACAATGCATTATTTCTTCAGAAACTTGTCTATAATTGTAATTCAAGTCTGATTCTTATGTGGATTCCAGTTAAAACCACACTCAATTGTTCTATTGAAAATAAGGTTTGCTTGCAAAGTTGGGAACAACTGCTATACTCTCACTTTTATTGATTCAAAGTCAAGGAAGCAAAGAAGACAGACCAGTACCATATACTACACGTATTTATTTCTCCAGATCTCATGACAAAATAAATGGAAACTTCCAGTGAAAGGGTACAGGAGTTCAAACTTAAATAAATTGGAGCCAAAAGGCAAGTGTTTATTGAGAGAGACTATATAGCTCTAGCAAGGAATAACAAGCATCTTAAATTTGTACTTTTCCCTCACTTTGACCCTATAACAGATGTTTTTTTAAACCAGATATGTTAAAGATATACACATATGAACATATGCATACATAGGTATATTTTAAAGTTATATATCCTACAGTTTATATGAGTATATATGTATATAATTCCTGCTAAAGGAGCAGGATTCCCATGCTTTTATTACTGTACTTCCCACCCTTCCCACCCTGCAATATTTCCTTAATTATCCCATCTAATAAAAAAATAATATGCAAATTAAGCATCACTCCATCACAAAGATGGCAGTCCCCATAGCCACAAGATGGCAGTGCCCAATCTGGCTCAGTCCCACCACTGAAGTGGTCAGGCCTATTAACCAGGCAGGTGGCAGGGGAGGCTGGGGGCCTGAAGGGCAGAACAGACAATCAGAGGAGGCTGGGAGTACCCTACCCAGGCCAGAGGCCTTCACCAGAGGCCTCAGGCATGGGCAGGGACAGATCCAGTGATCAGCTGCAGCAGGGGCAGAGCCAGTGATCAGAAGGGTATGAAAATGCCCTACCTAGGCATAAGATCTGGGCCAGAGGCCTCAGGCCTGGGTAGGGGCAAGGCCGGAGATCGCAGGGGCCTGGGCTCCGCAGACCCAGCGATCAGAGGGGCAGAGGTGGAGTCTGTGATCACAGGGGTTTGGGAACTGGTGGAGCCAGCAATGCTGGGGTCTGGGGGTCCTCTGCCCAGGCCTGTAGCCTTGGCCAGAGGCTGTAGTGGGGCAAGGGCAGAGCTGGCGATGGCAGGGGGCAGGATCAGAGCTGGTGATCGCAAAGGCCTGGCCTCTGTGAAGCTAGCAATCAGAAGGGCTTAGGGGTTTTCTTCCAAGGCCTGCAGCCTTGGCCAGAGCTTACAGGCCTGGGCAGGGGTGGAGCCAGTGATCTGAGTGAACTACAGAGGAAACACTTTTTCTTAACGCTCATTGGCTAAGCTCCCTCTATGCCATTGGTAATATTCTTAGTGACTTGGGTAATAAGAATCCAAAAAGGCGATCTAGGGTTTTTCCACTACACTCCTAGAGAAAAAAAAAAAATGAAGGTTCACTGCTGGAGGGCTAAGAAATGTCATATCCTGCCCTAGCCAGTTTGGCTCAGTGCATAATGCCTCAGCCTAATGACTGCAGGGTCTGGGTTCAATTATGACCAAGGGCATGTACCTCGGTTGCAGGCTTCTCCCTGGCCAGGGCCGAGGTCAGGGCATATGCAGGAGGCAACCAATCAAAGTATTCCTCTCACTTTGATGCTTCTCTCTGTTTTTCCCTTCTCTTCCACATTCTCCAAAAATCAATGGAAACATATCCTCAGGTGAGGATAAAAAAAAAGAAAGAAAGAAAGCAGTGTCATATCCCATGAAAGACACATCTTGAAAATGCCTAAAGAAAGTTGTCATTTTTTCATGGTGAAGGGACTGGAGTTTGTGTTGATGAAAACACCTTGGTGGCTGTGGTGACTGGCAGTGGCTGCGGCAGTGGGCTGACGAGGCTGGTGACTTCTCCTGATTAGCCTGGTCGCCTCCCACAAAGAGAGGCCAGACTGTGGCTTAGGCCCACTCCCCAAGGGGAGCAGGAAGTGGGTCTAAACTGTCAGTAGGACACCCCCTGAGGGCTCCCAATATGTGAGAGGGGGCGGGCTGGGCTGAGGAACCTCCCACCCCCAGTGCATGAATTTTGTTCACTGGCCCCTAGTCAAACATAAAAAAGCTTTCAAAATGTATACCTTGCTCTATGACCCTATGTTTTGAAAGGGGCTAATGCTAGAACTACATGTGCAGAATATATGAAAACAAACAAATAACAACAAAAACCTTTGAGATCTTAAGTTGCAAATCTACAGACAAATGTCTTGAATTATCTGAGCCTCAATTTTGTCACCTGTGATATGACAATAATAATTGCCTCCCAGAGTAGTTGTGTGAAATATATGATTAATGTTTGTGAAAGTATTCCATGAAATACTTGTGTATAGTGACAAACATTAAGAATTACTAATAAAATATGATTACATTCATCATTTCAGGGCCAGAAATAGGTAAAATGTCAAGTTTCTGTTTCTTGCCTTCTGACACAACTGGATTTCAGCCCCACTTGGCCCTCAGCTGGGCTCCCTTGGATACAAATAATTTTCCCTGCCATATGTAGGAGAGCTCCTTAGAGTAGTGCCTGGCACATAGAGTTTCAGGGTCTGTAGTCAACATTCTAAAGTTTGTGATTAGCTCAGAGCTAGTGATTCTGAAACAGTAAACATCTAAATATAACCCTTCAATGCAAAATTTATAACTAAGGATTTTTCACTAACTCTTTCCTGATGAAGTTTTCAAGAGCTGTCATTAAGCAGATGCTTTCAGAAGAAATAAACATTGCTAATTCTCAGCTACATGATAAAATGTCATCCCCCATACTTCCTGTTCCTCTCCACACACAAAGGCATTGATGAGACATCCCCATGTTGGCTTTGCTTTTGTTGGCACATGTGTTAACTATTTCACCGGTGTTAGTGAAGCTCATGGTTAGAAACATCAAAAGAAACTCAGATCACACTGAGTTTCCCAGTTACGCTCAACTTTCCCAGTCCCCTTTCACTCCTCTCCTCTCTCTCAGATAAAACAGAAAAACACAAGCTCTGCCCACAGAAGACCCTTGCAAGCTCCCTTACCAAGCGACATATACAGGAAAAGGGGGAAGAATATAATAGAAAGAGAGAGAATCAGACTCACCACCAGTTCCCTCAGGTGACCCTGATTACAGCAGATCCCCAAGGCAAATGAAGATGTTTGTCCTCAGAGACAGAAAAGAGAAAAAGAGAAAGGGAGAAAGAAAACAACACTCTACACGTGATGATATTACTCCCGATGACAGGGTAAAAGTTGACACTTGGAAAATCAGTGAGCTCCTCCAAAGCAAGGTGTTTATCCTAGTCACCACAACATATTCATTAATGTGGAATTAAGCTACTCGAATTAGATAAAATGCCTTCCAAACTTAATTCCATCTTGCAATATTAAATCAGCATGACCAATTTTTCAATAATCCTGTGGAATCAACATGTTAATTTTTAAATAATGTATGTGAATAAGTTTTGCAGCTCAAATCAGGCTGGTAAACAGTGGACTCAGCAGTCATGCACTAATTAATAATAGAATTTAATAAAGATGTCAGAATTATGCCAAGTGTTTGGAGTTTTTGTTTCACGGTACTTCATGCCTACTTCAGATGAATCTGATCACCTAAAATGAAGAAATAAATGAAGAAATATCCACAAATATGAAGTTACTTTTATAAATATCACTGGTTTGAATTGTGTTCTAATAAATTGGGTTGCAAGAATCAGCTTTCTATTTTGCCATGAATCCAATTCCCTTTCCATATTGTCCTGCACCTCCCCGAATGGCCTTGGGAATGACCATAACAGCCTCAGATGGAGGCTTCTCCTTTTAGAAGACACTGACTTCTCTCTTCCACAGAGACCTGAGAACTAATGAAAAGCCTACAAAGACCTGAGAACTAATGAAAAGCCTACTATCTATTCATTGATGCCACATACATTGCTTGACCCTATACAGCACACGGGACCAGACACCAAGATTCTGCCTCAGCCCCCAGGATTCACATTCTAGGCAGAAGAAGGATGCTAAGCAAATATGAGATCTCATAAGTGAAGGGAAATTTCTTTTGATCTGTCTCAAATTCTACCCACAATGTTCTACCAACAATAGAGAAATGCTTACATTCTCTCTCTCCATGTTGACCTAAGAAGAGACTCCAACAATAAATATAGCCCTCACTGAATAAATGCATATGCAATCAACTGAATGTTTATGTCCCCTTATAATTTTTATGTTAAAACCTAATCTCTAGTGTGACAGAATTTGGAGCGGGGGGCCTTAAGAGGTGATTAGGCCATGAAGGTGAAGTCCCCATGAATGGAATGGGTGCCTTTATCAAAGAGCTCCCTCACCCCTCCCACAATGTGAGGACACAGCAAGAAGACAGTCAACTATGAACCAGGAAGTGAGTCCTCATCAGAGCTTGGATCTGCCAGTACCTAGATCTTGGTCTTCTCAGCCTCCAGAACTGTGACAAAGAGATTTCCACTATAAGCCACCTAGTCTATAATATTCTGTTATAGCAACCCGGATTGACCAAAACATTTATCATGTGACAGGCACTGTTCAAAGCATTTTGCAGATATTTACAACAGATATTTGCTTCATTTAATTCTGGCAATTATCCTATGAGGGAGGGGAGGTAATGTTATTATCATTTATGTTTTACAGATGAGAATACCAAAGCTTGGGGAGTTAATGCAACATAGAAAATGCCACACAATTAATGAAGCAAAAAGAAGACTAATCTAAATCAGACAGACACCAAAGAACACTAACTTCACATGCCTTTATCCATCTAGTTAAGTTTGTCAGCCAAAAATATCTAAATATTCCATTGGATTGAAATATACCTGTAGCTATCCAAATATTTATCTAATTATGATTTTTTTTGCAGGTAGACATCTAAATTTATAATAGAAAAATAAAAGCTAAATCACAATTACCTCAGTATTGTTTCACTGAAAAAATATCAGCCATGATTTAATAATGATTAAATTGGGATTAGGATCTGTATAAATTTGAAATCAGAAACATTGTATGGGCGCCAGGTGACCAGTAATATGAACTCTACTTATAACAGCTTGGCAATGCATAGGAATTCTTTTTAAAGTGTATTCCTGATTTCATCATTAATCAGCTTACTCCCCTGTCCCCATATTGACTGGCTATCTGCTTCAATAGAACACTTTTGGCAGTTTTCAGAGCTTTCTCATTCAGCCTTTAAATTAGTTAACTGCCCAGCCACAAGGCAGGTAGCAATTTATGCCAAACAAATCATGAGGCAGGAGGCACCAAGAAAAGACTACTTATTTTCCTTCTGCTCTTGTGTGAGGAGGGTGTGTGTGACAAATGCTTGTGGTTTGGTAAACTGTACTAATCTACAAGCCTGCTGTTATCTTTCTAATGTAACACTCCCTCGAGGATCTCTGAGGAATGATCTAGTTTCAACTTCAGCTTCAATCAATAAACTTGGGAGAGTAGGAAACATGAGCTTCCATTTAATACAGTAAAATCCTACTTTTACACCATTGAGGAAGAGATTGAAGCTATAAATTAAATAAATTAAAACATGAATTAAGATATTGGTTGCCATATTTTATGACTAAAAGAATGGTAATAACCAATGTTTGTATAGCTCATGACAGCTCAAGATACCCACTAGGCATCTTGAACACATCACCACCATCAGCAGGGCATCCAATTATGGATCAGCCAGGCAGTGTTCCAAGTGCTTTACATGTGCTTCATTCATGATCTCCTCTTCACCTTCACATTCTTTGTCCTTGTAATGTTCCATATCCTAGTGAATGAGCCACCACTGTTTGATTACAAAAATCAGAAATCAGTTATCCATATGCTACCTTCTCCACACCCTCTAAATATAACCCATAGCTAAATCCAATCAACTCCACCCCCTAAATCTATTTTGAATGCACCAGCATCATTCTAGGTCTACCACAACCACTTTAGCCCAGAGTCTGTCCCCTGAACTATTACAATAGCTTCCCAATGGCCTTCTGGCATCCTCTGCCCTCCCACTACACCCCATTCATCTCCCCAGAGTGGGCAATGGAAATGCAAATCTAGTCTCGTTGCACACATCTGTCCATACATTGGACAGACACCCTTTAAGGTTTAGGCTCTGAACTTTCACTTAAACTACAGAAGATATAGGGTATGATGCTTACTCCCTAATATGACCTTCTCCCTTGAAATTTGCCCTCCAGTTATCTCAGCATTGGTTCATATCTTTCAACTGTAACATGAATCTGCAACACTGTCCCCCACTCCTTCCATTTGGAATGCTAGCGCCATTCCTACTTAATTCCAGTTCATCTGTCAGCTCTCATCTCAAGCATTACTTGCTTGGGTAAAACTGACTTTTCTGCACAGGCTTCCCTTTCCCCATTCAAGTCAAATGTCTTTGTTATACTTCCCACACACACACACACACACCCCTGCCCTTGGACCATGCTAACTTTCCCTTGTCTGTTCAGGATAAGCAAGGATAGGTCTGTATTACTCATTAATATATTTCTACATCCTAGATCAGTAGCTGAATGACCAAAGGTAGGTAAACATTAATTAAATAATTTAATACACTTCCAAATAGCTTTTCCCAGGTAATTTCACAAGAGCCTTATAGAAGAGATATTAATATTATCTCCATTTTATAAATACAGTGATTAATACTCAGAAACACCATGTATTCTGTCAAAGCTCACACTTGGATCTTTTGACTCTCTGGTCCTTTCAAAACTCTTTGTTGCCTTCCAAATAAGAAACCATATTGCACACTGTCATCTGTTGGCATAATGGGTGGGTTGAATACGAACCCATGCAAAGGATGGAAGGTAACAATCATCATAATAAATGCGCAATTCAGAAAATGTGTTTAAAATATTGAACTGTCTACTAAAATAGGTGTGAAGTGTATGGCATGTAAATTATAGGTCAATAGATTTTATTGGGGACAGCAAGATGGTGGCATAAGGTAAACACCGTAAATGCAGCCGTGAACAACTATTTCAGAAAAACCATGAAAAGAACACACGGACACCACTCACACCCACAGGAAGGCTGGTTGAGTGAAAATCCTATAACTAGAAAAGAGTCTGAGACTCAGAGGAGCGGCGGAAGCAAAGTACAGAGGTACGGAGGCACGCGCACGGGGCTCGGGGAAAGGGCTGGTGCCGGAGGTCGTGGTTCTTTTCCAAAACGGAAAGAGCCACAAGTTCCCAGTGGCTCTGAACTCCAGTTCCAGGCGAGTTTCTGAGGACCCAGACACCCGGAGAAGGGGGACTGACTGGCACCAGGAGGAAATCCAAAGCGAGTTTCTCTCAGCGTTGCTTGCAGCAATTACCGTGGGACACAGAGACCTAGTGTCTCTCAGTGCAGGGCTGAGAAGAGCCATAGCTATTTGCTCTGCCCTGCCCTGCAAACTCCCCGAGGCCCCGCCCCTCCCAAGCTGCCTCAGAGGCTTTTGCATATAAAAGACTGAGTAGCCTAAGGCAAAGGCTAACTCAACACCTCCTTAAAGATACAGGAGCCAGCCCCACCCAGTGGCCAGAGTGGGACTAACCTAAACAAAACAGATCCACAAGAAACACACTCGGGGCAGATGCAGTGAGCATAAAAGCCCCACTGAAACAACTCTTGCCCCATAAGGGTGTCTCCAGCACAGAAGTTCTCCCACTGTAGACACAGCTGACTCTCATCAACAAGTGGCTTAGAGATTAATTACTCGCAGTGAGCGCCTAACTCAGAAAGGGAAGCAGCCAAAATGCGAAGACAAAGAAACGGGTCACAAGTGACAGAAATGGAGGAAAGAAAACAACAGGATATAGAGTTCAAAACCACGGTTATTAGGTTTTTCAAGAAAATGCTAGAGACTGCTGATAAATTTAGTGAGATCCTCAATGAATCTAATGAGACCCTCAAGGATATGATAAAGGACCAACTAGAAATGAATCATACACTGACTGAAATGAAGAATATTATACAGACATC